>JAVDBV010052047.1:0-11415 GCA_032619315.1 Piper longum
CATAAACATTCGCTAGGCTCGAGTTCGGTTGGAGCTCGGCTCGAATTCGGCTCGAACTCGGCTCGAACCAAGCCCAAACACCATAAATTTTGGACAAGCTCGGCTCGGCTCGTTTACATTAAAGCTCGGCTCATTTACATTAAAGTTCGGCTCGACTCGTTTTATAACGAGCCAAACTCAAACACACCCCTGCTCGTTCGGCTCGGCTCGTTTACACCCCTAAATGTGACTGAATCAATTGATGTGTGTGCTGAAGAGATTAAAAAAAAAGGTGCATATTTGGTGATTTTCACTTCCTATACATTGGGGTCGTGATTGTGTTTCAACAGATAATGCCAAACACTACAATTGCTTGTTAAAGATGGACAGTACAGTAAAACATTAAGAATTAAGTTGAGTTGTATTGACAGAAAAATAGAGGTGTGGAATTAAACAACCTTTATTTTAGCTGCTGTATCATTATTTCAGCTGTAAGATAATTCAGCATAGTTCTGTACAACTTCAAAGGTAAGGAAAATTAAATGGGAGCTGTGGCGCTATTCATTAATAGATGAGTGATATAGATAATTACTATGCTCAATACAAGTTATAAAACAACTAACATACAATTTGAACCCAATTGCATCAAAATGAGCAGTTTAGCAGCATTGGTTTTCGTCTTCAAATTACAGATTTTTCTTACCAAATTATCAGCTTAAATAGTGAAAACTCCCTAAAAAAATATGTGAGCTTTGTTCAATTTTTTCCTGTTATCACACAAAAGGCGACACACCAGAAAGTTACCAAGCAGGCATACAATAAGCAGGAGATTCAGGCATCTGCAATTAAATTCTGGAAAAAGCATACTCAAGAGCAGTTAGCCGCAGGACAGCCTCACATTGGGACATCGTATTAGTTTCAATCATAATAAAAGTTTGCTTGCTTTTTCCTATGCTGAATTTTACTAATTGACTTTAAAACTAGCAAAAAAGAAGTCAGAAGTAATGTGTTCTTGATCCCAATAGTAACAGAAAATGACACGAATTTTACTGTCTAGATCCTTTAACACAGAACACTATAAGCCCCAATTTGAACAAGTAAATCATCATTCATGCAGGCAGAACCCAGATCAGAGAAACAAGCAAACAACCAAACTCGTCACATTACCTCCAGATCCTCCAGGGACTTGACCAACAAGGAACCAAATGAACACCAGACCACAAACTCCCCAGCTGCCCATCCTTCACAATCTCCACCTCCCCACCGAAAAAGAGCAACCTTTCATCCCGTCAGACCAACCCACCAGGTAAAAACTCAAGATGCTCCACACAACCCATCAACCAAAAACCACACACACCCTCCCATTCAAGAATTCATGCAAGAACAAGAAGTTCCAATCTAAGCCTCCACTCCTCAGCCAACAAAGAGAAGCAAACTTTGGCAACCAAAAGGCTCTCCTAGTTTGCCTCACAAGGAAGGAACTGTGTACACGGCGTATAAGAAGGGGTGTAAACAATCTTAGCCTGCTCTCAAATTTCATGTGTTTGGTTTAGTTCGACTCGGCTTGTATTTATATTATATTTATATTTATTAATTTTATACTTGAAAAAATACCTGACTCTAAATAAATAAGTTTATTGAACAATAAATAAAACTTGAGCAAAGAAATATTCGGTTCGATTCGACTTGAAATTCGAATTCGATATATTTAAACTCGAAAAAATGTTTAGTTCTGCTCAGCTCGTAAATATTATTGAGGTCACGTTAAATTTATATAGTGTTTAAAAAAAATTTGATCTTATATAAGTGAGTATAGAAATATTTGCTAAGCTCGAGCTCGACTAAAGTTCTACTCGAACTCGGCTCGAACTAAACCCAAACACTATAAATTTTAGATAAATTTGGCTCGGCTCGTTTATATTAAAGTTCGGCTCGTTTACATTACAGTTTGGCTTGGTTTACTTTATATTGAGTCAAACTTAAGTACACTACTACTCGACTCGATTCGATTCATTTACACCCCTACCTTTAGGCCACATCTTTATATTGTATTCTGGGATTCAGCCAATTGCAGTAATTTAAAAGGTGGCAGAGAAAATGTTAGGGAGAGACTGACAAGGAAGGTGAGATGGAGGACGTAAAACTTACAAGATTCTACATAAAAAAAATAAAATGAAAATAAAAAATGTTATAGTTTTGTGGGATTAGAATTTAGACCAACAAAAGAAGTTGAAATCAAGAGTTTTGTTTAGGCAACAAAGCTTGACCGTTGCTTCCATTTGTTCTGTGCAGAGTGCGGAAGGAGTCATCAAGAATTTATTTCTCTAAACCCATTGAATATATTGATTTGATGGGGCAAATTCTAGGGCCATCTTCAATTTAAAATTTATATTTTATTGAGCCATGTTAATAGAAGTCACTTCCTGGTCCTGACTTTCTTTTGGAGTGTTCTTTTTTTTTATCATTTGTTAGCGTCCATCATGTATTCTTTTGTAAAGCGGCATTACTCCCTGGGAAATAATATCTTCTTAGAAGCAATTAACACCTCTTTTATAGCACCATCCATGGGTGAAGCTCTCTTTATTCATTCATTACCCCCCTAACGTACCAAGTAATGAGGAACTTATTATAGACTGGCAAAAGTTCCTTTAAGAGGGAGGGGTTCAGCGGTTTGAGACCACCACAATTTTTATGTTTTTAAATATCACTTATATTTTATTATAATAATTAAACAATAGAAGCTTGTCTAATCATATTCGAACTATTTATATTAAAGGTAGTCACGATTTTTCTGAGGACGACACTATATCCACAACGACAAGGGAAGTAATTTTGTGGCATTTGATTACAATAAAAAATTTTATTTAAAAATTCAATAAAATCTTACCACAAAATATTTTTATTATTGAATATTTTAATAAATCAAAGATAAGAAAATGTACCTTTGCAGCGGATTAAATCAAGGATGTTCTCGCAAGTTGATTCTACTCATAAGATAAGAGAAGAATTATGATCCACAACCTAAATCCCTAAAGCCAAGTACCAAACCTTTTTTCTACCAATGCCGCTCTCCAAAAGTTAATAAATCGACAGTGTGTTCTATTAGGGGGAGTCTTATTTATAATTAAACCTAATAAGATTCCTACCAAAGATGGAAGAAGTATTTAAATAATAATTAGGGTCTAATTAGGTCAATTTTCTTAAATATGAAAATAGATTTGGGATCTCCCCAAATATTGTGCGTAATAAATACTTCTAAGATAACTCACTTGCACAATATGGGGAGTAACGTGTCACTAACACATGAGCGCAACCCAAAGTCTTTCACTCAGTACATAAAATGCATGAAAGTTCTTTCTAGGCTTGATCATACGAAAAATAAGTCGTGTAACCTGTGAAAAAACGGATACAATAAAGCTACTACTATGCACCTATTAGAGATAACATAGGAGCTTTCAAGTACTCATTGTCCCTTAGACTATTAGTGAAGTTTATACATCTTTCATATATAAAATTATTTCACTCCTAGTATCCACATTATGTAGCCTATCGCTGACATAATAATGGTCATGAGTTGGATACGGTCAAATAGTCTTCCTTTCACACTTATATTCCTTTTGATGACTAAATAATGATTTTTTTAGGCAAGCCCCTTGTCACCAAATCACTTATGGTTAAATGTAGCAAGCTAAAAATGTTACATAGTTTTATCAACTCAAATATAGTTGAAAGTACAATGGTACAAAAAAATAAATATTGTTTCAAAGATCTCACACCCTCTGCTCGAAAGAGTATATGCGGCATGAATCACATGCTATGGTGGATTCTATACCCAGAAAGAGCATTACTCATAATGAGTGTATGTCTATGATCAATATCATACAGATCTTAATCCAATTACTACTCAATAGTAATTGACTTGAGACGCTTAGCATAGTTATATCGACATTGTATCTATCTAAAATCTCACATCTGGGGGATATATGGTTGTGGGTTACTCAATTGATCATTATAGAAAACAGTCTCATCTTGATCTATATTAAGGCGACATACATGTCATGAAGTACCGATGTCTCATCTCTCATTGCCATCTGGTAATAGAGATAAATACTTGGTGAAAGAGTCATTTGTTTCATTAGAGATATTATTCATGTGCGATAGTATAATTACAATGAAGTGAAATATATATCTATCATAAATAGCAGAAAATATAACAACGTCTAATGAAATACATAAAATCTAGGAATGTAATCTCATCAGTTTAATCTGAGAGCTATAAACATCTCGAACGATAAGTTTGGTAAGTGGGTATGCAACTATTTGATGTGTAGGAATGTATTTCAAGTTCACTTTATTTTGTTGTATTATTTCTCTGATGAAGTTAAACTTGATATCAATGTGTTTGGTTTTGCTATGATATTTGAGATCCTTAGTATAAGCTATGACAGACTGATTATTACAAAAGATAGTCACAGGACGTAAAGACGAAGTTGTAACTCTCAAATAATGTAGAAAACATCTAAACCAAACACCTTCTCGCACTTCGCTAGTAGCATCTACAAATTCTGCCTTCATGGTTGATAAAGCAATACATGTATGCTTTTTGCTTGCCTATGAAATAGCACACAATGATCCTTCAGAATCATAGTGAAGCCATAAAAAATTATGGCATTGTGGAAATGTAAATTCTACTATCTGGATGACTGCTTCATGCCATAGATCAAACATTGGAATTGCACACCTTGTTCTTTTGGCCTAGTACAACAAACTCTATTGGTTCTTGCATGTAAATTTCCTCATCCAACTCGTCATTCAAAAATACGGTTTTAACGTCTATTTAATGTAATTCTAGATCTAAATATAATACAATGGATAATAACAGATGAATGGAGGTAAATCAAACTATGGGAGAAAAAGTTTCTTCAAAGTCGATACCTTCCTGTTGTGTGTAACCCTTGGGAACCATGCGAACTTTCTATGTTTCAATTGAGCCATGTGCCTTTCTTTTGAGTTTTAAAACTCATATATTACCAATAGTCTTACGTCATTGAGGAAGATTAGCCAAAGTCCAAACTTTGCTAACCTTTATCGGAGTAGACTAGAAGGGTGTCTGAAAACTTTGTTAACCTTCATTGGAGTCGATTGGAATGGTGTCTGACAGGTCATGGGCCAGCGCTGATGAGGTCTCCGACAACCATGGAAGGCACGGCTACCACAAACTCTGACCAAGACTAGGTGACAAAAATGGGTTGTTACAATATTACTCTTCATATTCAACCACATAAATCCAACTCAATACTTAACCTCCAAATAAAGTATAATAAATACAATAAATCTCATAATTTGTAATGATTTCATATTTTATAATTAAATAATTAAAAACCATAAATATATACTAAAACTAATATAAAATCTACTCAAGACTAACAAATCAAATTCAAATTCAAATAAACAATTAATTCTTTCGGAGAGTTATCAACAAACTAGGGAGGTGGTGGCCTGCGAGAGAAATGATGGCCAGCGAGAGAAGTGGAAGTTAGAAAGAGCAGGGGCAGCGGGCAGCCGGCAAGTGAAGCCATAAACGGGAAAGGGGGTGGTGGCTAGCGAAGGGCTAGGGTTCAGATCTAATCTTTTGGGGCTCGCTGCTCGCTATAACATTTATTATGGGGTGGTGGCTGGCAAAGGGCTAGGGTTCACATCTAATCTTTTGTGGCTCGCTGCTCGCTATAACATTTATTAAAGTATGATTTTTTGTAGTAGCGAATTTGTGTGCGGCTAGCCGTTGCATAAAATTGGTCCTCTCTCTATGTTTAGGTTGTCCCAATTTACAAAGCGTTTACTAAAGTAAGATTTTTTGTAGTGTAGGAATGTTCCCAATAATATGTTTTGGGGAAGCCCTCCCATAGTGCAAATTGAATTTGTAATGGTACCATTAATTTGGTTTTTGGAAATAGAAAATAGATAGAGACTAGAGTGATGACTTGAACTCTTGAGGAAGAGGGCCTGAAAATTCATTGTTTGAAATATTAAAAGTGATTGAAGAGCTATATATAATTCCATGATTTTGGAAGAAACCCCTATGACTTAAAAATTTCCAAAACTAAGATGGAAGAGAGTTTTCAATCAAGGTGTTGTGTAGAACCAAAGCACACAATGATTTTTGAGTAATTAACCATTGAGAAAAGGAAGGCCCCATAGAGCATACATAGAGGTTGGGTTGTTCAAAACTCGATTAAACTCGATTTTGTTGAATACTTGACTCGAAAAAACTCGACTTGAAGCTTAACTCGATTTTAAACAAGTCGGATCTGAGCTTATACTTGTACAACTCGACTCGACTCAAAGCTTAATACTTTATATAAGGAATATGATTTTTAACCATATTTATCTCAAATTTCTTTATATAAATATAACCAAATTATAAAATATCATTCTATTATATCAAAATTAAATAAATTTATACATGATTAAATTATCTTTTATGCATAATTATATCAAACTTAAGATATTCTAATTATAAATTAAATTTTAGTACGAATTATATAAAAAAATAACATTAATAAATACAAATGAAGCTAACTCGAACTCTACTCGAACTCGAATCAACTAAAATACTTTTAACTCTACTCGAACTCAAAACCAAACGAGTTGAGCTTGAGCTGAGTAAAAATCGACTAGCCTCGCCCGATGAACACCCCTATGTAGAGGTAAAGTCGATTCGATTGGACTGTTGGAACCCAATCACTTTCTTGGTGAAGCACAAATGAGTGTAGTGACAAATCCAAGTTCAAAGTTTTCTTAGCTAATTTAATTGAGCAACTCCAATATAACCCATCAACAAATTCATGCTACTAGTCCTCGAGCAAAACAAAATAAAATAATCAATAAAAATGACAAAAGTTTGTTACAATCAACTCTTAAAAATTATGTATCTTACCAAGTCAAATTAAATTAATATAACATCGCTAGAAATATTTCAACCACTAAGCTTGAATCCAAATATAACCAACTCAAATCCATTCCATGTTTTTGCTCAATAATACATCTCTATATCAAACACATCATCAAATCAATAGTAGAATAAGCTTACAAAATCTTATATTCAATTCATATCAATTTATACAACATAGGAAACACAAATCATAAAAATTTGTAAGTTTGCTTTTCTTTACTCTCTCCAATAATATTAACAAAATACTTCATTAAAGATGAATAATTTTTTAGGTTGTAATGAGACTAGACTAGAGCCAAAAATATATATAACAAGATAAATAAGTAAATATACAATAGTATAAGGCTCTATCCAAACTATCGATCTACCAACTCAACTAATTTTATTCTCACTTTTATTTCTCCATATATACTAGATTTTTTTTTCTTTTTTAAACTTGTTTCTTTGATTTTTTTTCAAGTGCCCGTCCTTGATTCGGTACCACTTATTATTTCAAACAACTTAATTTTTTCTTCGACTCATATGATTCTTTTGCCAAAAACATACCATCCATATGCTATAATGTGCCCTCTTATTATGAACTAATTCATTTCAAATCTAGAAGAATTCATAATCTAAAATGTTAGGACAGAATAAATAATAAATAAGGGAAAATAAAAGCCAAACAATGCCAAGTTTAAGGGGTAAACAAACCAGAAGGTCAATTTAAGGCTCAAAATTAGCTGAAAAGGATAATTTCATATGTTGGCTTGAAAGGTTTAGATTAATCAAATTTCACTTAAATCAATTAT
This sequence comes from Piper longum, assembly GCA_032619315.1. NCBI lineage: Eukaryota > Viridiplantae > Streptophyta > Magnoliopsida > Piperales > Piperaceae > Piper > Piper longum. The sequence continues at coordinate 7,723 of JAVDBV010052047.1, forward strand.
TCAAGTCCATGCTTGTTTAAAATTTTGCCTCGACAGTGAATCAAACAAATTCTGAATGTATTTTGATGTCCACTCCCTGAGTGCAGTTTCTTGTTTTTTGAATTCATCGTATAAGTGATCAAATGTCACTTTCGAGGAGTGCTAATCAGTCTAGATACACTGTGAGCATTTTTGTCATTTTCATCCAATAAAAGAAGTCTAAATGCATCAAAACAACCTTGATCTTCTCACAGCAAACACTGTACTGATTATTTTGAGAGGCCTGTTGGTCCAGTCAAGGTTAACCATCTTGGAGAAATTTTAGAGAGAGAAAATATTTTATTGACCTATGGAAAAATATTTTAAATAGTAGATGCTTAAGTTATGTGTTTGGATATTTAAGATGCATTGTTTCACCCAAAAAAAATCATTAAATTTGAGAACTAATAGCCAATTAAAAAAAAAGAAAATTAGATTTTTCAATTGGCATCGTATCATGGACATTACTACTTCTGGTTCCCCTGGTAGTCGAATTGTAAATACAGAAGTTTTTACTTAAGTTTAAATCATGAATTTCAGCAGTGTTACTCAATCCTCCTCTTTGTATATTATGCATTGTGACTCAGGAATGTATGTTATCCTTGTGGAGACCATCGTTTTGTCCCTAAGTCGCCTGAAATTATGTTGTCATAATACATGTGCAGGAGTGCGCAGTTTGGGGACCAATTCTCTGCATTAATGCTTCTGGTCATTAGCTTAGCATTGGAGGTGAGGATAATTTTGTGTCTCTATTCCATCGACCACAAGAAAGTTTTGGTGGCTGATCAAAGACAGCAATACGGCAGCTTTTCAACAGCTTAAATTGTTTGGCATACTTTCTTTTCAAAATCTTCTACTAAGTACTGTAAGAATGATCAGTTTTGACTAGAAGTGGTTTTGTGGATGGTTGATTGTTTTGGGTCACGGCAAAATAATTGAGTAAATGCATGTGGTACCAGCCTTGAATTGGTGCAAGTTTTTTATTTCTCGATATAAAAATTAAAATAACAATGAAAATATTTATGCTATTGTTCTATTAAACCGTTACTTAATATACATTTTTTTAATGAAATTAATTTAAATTTAATAAAATTACTCATTTACAATATTATTCGTTTATTCGTCCTTTTAATTTCCATAATGTGCGAATATGGACATTAGTAATAACTGTCCAAGAGGCACAGATGGACATGGCCATTCTCCAAATTAATAAACACGATGTTAGACTCGTATAAGTTGTGCCCATATCCATCCATTACCACCCCTCCATTGCGTATCGTAAATTCCTTTCAATTGCAGTTTGGAACAAACAAATCACCCAAACCAGCCCAGCCACCTTAGCTGCTGCAGCTGCTCAGCTCTTACGAACGCTTCCATCATGTCCAAACGAGGCCAAGCCCATTAACTCTAACATTGATTCCCAAGAGTTTTAACGCATTTACACATACCATACTTCCTAACAATGCAAATTTAGATATCTAGTTTCACTAACTCCCCATTACATCGTAACGTTTCCTTGGACTACTTGAGTGTGGCTCATACAAGGTTCGTTTATTCACTTTTAATGGAATCAAACCCAGACACTAAGCATTCTTTAAATAATAGGAGGCCAGAGTTCAATATTTGATAAAATATATTAAATAAAAAAAAATAAACAAGAACAATGATGGGAGGTTGGAGGCGATGGTGGGTGCTGACTGTGCCCAATATAGCCCAGCACATGCATTCACTCTTCCCCGTTCTTTTTCCCGCTGGACTCGCCGCACGGGGAATCCAGTTCCAACCCATTTTCAGGCATCAAAGCCTTTCCACTCTCCATCCCAGAAAAAGAGAATTGCACCTTTAGATTCCTTCTTGTTTTTCTATGAGGCCCGCCCGTGTTCTTGCCCAACAATTCGACCGACCGATCTTGAAAGGATCAGATAAATTACTTTGATTGGTGCTCATGAGTTTGTTTATATATTGCGAAAAAGAAAAGCGCCACTTGCCTTGTCGTTCAGACTATGATTACTATCAAGAAAATGACAGAGCCCTTATTGGGAATTCGATTATTCTTCATTCCCCCTCGTTCGACGTCAAATGGGACCTTGTCTCAAACGGCCATGCACGCACTAGAGTTTCCTACGGTGCTAGTCATGTGAAAATGGGAATCAGTAATAATATTAGTTTTCTTTTGAGTTGGGCTGATTTACAGTTTAAAATACCACTTTAAGATCAATTTTATGGCTCATTTTGAATCAATTAAAATAGCATAATAATTTTCATGTTGGTACATATGAAGAATTCGTGCATTATTAATTTATCAGTGGTAATTACGTTGGACAAAAGAAAGATGTACGTGGCCACGTTCTATGTCCTCGTCAATCCTATTTACTATGAAATAAATTTTGTAAGCAATTTTTACAAAATTTGAATTGTCAAAATAAATTGAGCAAACGATGACTTATTCAGAAAGAATTTTGTGAATAGGGTATTATTATCTCTTTGTAAATAATGCCTATTCTATTCTCTTGGAAAGTAAATATAAAATTAAAACAACAATTAAAATAAATTGTGGGTTTTTAGATCATTTGTAATTTGACCATAATTTGAGTGAATGGACAATTGATTCAAAAACCAATCCTAGTTATTCAATTTATTCCATAATTTTAAAATTCTATTTTAATTTTAAAAACTCTATTAATTAACTTGGCTGTGTCGTTTGCCAAGTCAACTCTGCATATAATTCCATAACCGCTGATTTAGTCATTGACTCATCAAGTCATGTCACAAAAATTATTAATATATATATATATATATATATATATATATTTAAATATTTAAATTAATATTTTTAATTAATATAAATAGTATATTTGTCAATTTTAAGTATCAAGATAACAATATATACTAATTTCACAAATTTTTTAGTTACATTATAATAATTTAACTTAAATGACTCAAAATAGGCGTAGAATTGGCTTTCTGATCTATTATATGTCGAATCGAGTTTAAATTTTAATTTTTTAATTATAATTTCAAGTATATTTGTTTGACTTGAATTGGAATGAACTATGTGATTTGAACAGATTGGTTCAAATTATTTATCTCGGGATAAATTGTTTCTCTCCCATTCACAAGAAAAAATATTTCTCTTGGAAACTAATATGAACAATATTTTTGAAGGAATGAAGACATGAGAAGCCATAATTAAGAAGAAGAACAGGAGAAGAAGCCCAAATCAGGGCTTTTTATTTTGAATAATGAATCACCCTAGTCCAGCAGTGAGTCGCCGACTATTTAAGGCTTAAATGCTAACGTATCACATACCTGACAATCACTTTGGAGAGCATTAAAAAAAAATCACACGTTGATACAGGATTCATCGTGACTTGTGATCAGGTCAAAACCAATATTTCTCTTCTAGGTTGCTCAAAAAACCAAATAAAAAATAAAAAATATGTATTTTTTTCATATGTGTGTATATATATATATAAGGAAATTGGTTTCCTATCCCACAAAATATCTGGGCCGTCTGATTTTAAAGATATCTCAGATTTTTTAATTTATTTTTTTAAAAAATAAAATTTGATCTGGGCCATCCGATTTCAAATGGCCCAAATAATCGAGCGGCGGAGCACTACCGCGCACGGAGGGTGGCCACGCCCCTCGCCACCCCACCCCCGCCCCTGCCCC
>JAVDBV010052065.1:0-13728 GCA_032619315.1 Piper longum
CCCTTCCACCCCTCCAAATCCTCTTCCCCCCACCCCCCACTCGCTGCCCTTGCCGCTCATTGCTCACCGTTGCCACCCCCGTCCTCCCCCCGCCCCGTCTATTGCCGCTGTCCAAAATTGGTTGATTTGAACCGATTCCAAAATCGATTCAAATCAGCCGATGCCCAGACCGATTCGTATTAAGGCCGATTTAGCTGATTTTTTGAATCGGAAAGCCTCCTATCCGATTTAAATCGGCCAATTCCAAGTGGAATTGGCCAATTTTTGCAACGCAGTATTATACCTAGTAAAATCTTGGGTAAAAGGTAGTTCATTATAAAAGGAAGTTTTGGTTTTACAAAAGATAAAAGAACAGCATAAAATTATCAGGCTGTGAAGAGTACCTTTAATAGAATTCTTGAGGTCATCTGGACTCTGGAGTAACCCAACAGCTAACTTTTCCATCTAATCAAACCCACCTTATGAACAATTTATTTACAGGGCTTACTATACAAAGGCAATTGAAATGAAACATCGGCTGTACAAAGAAACTTCATGCTTCCCATTAATGATAGTTGTGGTCATCTTCCATCACATCCAATTGAGCAGGATCAGGAGGGCGAAGAATGAATGGTGTCAGGTAACATGGCTACTGTCACTATAAAATATTCACAGCCAACAGGAAGATTATAGGGATTCGATAAGGACCCAGGTGGGATTACCCCTGCATCAGAGTTCAGATCATCCATTTGCTCATAGGGTAAGAGTTGTGTGCGAACAATCTTCCGCTCGATATGAACAATCTGACCAATTATGTAAGTAGGTCGCACTGGAAGATGATCTGCAAAGAGGGCAACTGATTCTGCCGACAGATAATAATTTGTGCAGTTCCGGTTGATAGCTTCATAGTGTCCCGACGAATTGAGGACAAAGGCTGCCAGCTCATGAACTTCAAAGCGCCCAAATGATATTCTTTCCTTGTTTGCCTGTAAAGAGATATTAACTGATGAACAAACCAATCGGACTGAGAAACAGACCTAAAACTTTTCATTGCGCTTAGAAGAGGCTATAAGGGAAACTGGAAAGAATGAGCAACATAAAGAGTAAAAGCATACACAGCATGTTCTTTCAGCTGCTTGTAACATGGTTTCCTGAACCTAGATTACAAAACATTAAGATACTAGTTGTCAAATAAGGTTTTAATAATTGAGGGGGGGCATATTTATTCCTAACACTCGGCATGCCTAATATAGACAGCCTCCATATTTTATTCTAAATATCGTAGATTCTGCATTAATATGAATTTGAGAGATGGAAACTGGCCTGTTTCTCAAGCTGATGCTTAGCATACAGGTTTTTAACCACTTCTTTCTTTTCTTCAAGTTCTTGAACTAAACGACCATGAGCAGCTTCAGCCCTGGAGCATCTTTCTATCTGCTCAGCTCGTTGCCTAGACAGGCAGCTCACTCTATCTGCAAGGATTCGGATACATTTCCTAAATTCGGTGTAGACATCATCTTCATTTTCACTAACAGAGCTGCAAGGAAAAAGAAAAATCAGTATGAAAAATCTACTATTTCATTCTGCAATAAGTAACACTGTGTTTAATTGATATCCACTCCTTCTGAAAGTCAACAACTCTGTAGACACAGTCAACTTAGATAACCTAATCTGACATAACTATGCAACTGGATTCAACCTATCCAGCTTTGAACACACACACATACATTCACATAGTAAAGGATTATCTTCCTAATATTTAAACAGACACAAGAAATGGAGATCTTAAAAACTAAAGACAGTATTGGAGCCACATGGCACAGCTCAAACTAACAGACATGAAAATAATTTAAGCAAAGTTTGCCACTCGTTTGTCTCTTTACCATGCCCAAAAGTTATGTCTAGGAGAGTGTTAAAAAAATCATCTTCAAATAGGAGAAATAGTCACACGAGTTTATAAGGTAGCCGCCCTTGGGCAATCAATATCAATGGCTAGACTTTTTTTTTTTTTTTTTAAATCGTACCTGCCCGTGGAAAGAGCTAAAGCACACAACGGCTCCACACAACCAGCCACTCCACCAGGAGCTGTAACACAACCGCGAAGTCTTTCAAGAAGGCCACGCACTTTCACGGCAGAAGCACGGAGAGCACTATACTCAGAAGCCCTCCTATTAGCTGCACAGAGATTTGTATGGGCCTCTTCTCTGGCTTCATGTAAGCAATTTTCCAAATGAGCACAGTTCATCTGCAAGGGAACAAGTCAACGTGATTAGCATGAGACAGAAGACATAAGCACAATTGAAATGCAAATTTCACCTGTTAGTAAAATTGTAACATACAAATCCCATCCGGAAAGACTTAAACTTTTTATTATAATGAATATATACATTATTGAGAAAATAAGCAAAAAATGATCTGTCAACAGTGTAGGAACTTGTGAAAATTTTGAGCAATATACAAGTCATTTATGGAAACAAGTAAAAGTTCAGAATCAATTTTTAAAGCAGGTGAAAGTAAGAGGTAGAAGCTGTTATCTGAATCAACAATGGCTTCTCTGTGAAACATCATCAATGCAAATCTAAGAAAAATTGTAGAACAAGCTCCTTATGAACTTGTAAGTGCTAAAGATAATATAGTACCAGAGATTCGTCAAGAAGTTTCTGACTAGTTCCGATTTCCCTTCTCAGATTGTCAACCTCCTCCATAGCAGCTGTCAATTTAATTTCAGTCTTGGTGCACTCAATAGACTTTTCTTGGAGTGCCTTCTCAAGTTCTATGACAACATCCTCCTGAGGTTTCGATGCCAAATTTGGATCAACAACTGTTCCATGAGATGTCAATATAAGAGAGCCCCCCGCCTTCTCTCCTCCAATTTTATCACCCAACTGAGCCTCATCTCGCTGTGGATCCTGCATAGAAGCATCCATAATGCTACGAGCAGAATCAACTCTAGGATTGCATGACACAGCCAAGGAATCAGTCATATTTTCATCTATCCCTTCATGCATTTTGGGTTGTGAAAGACCTGGAAGAAGTGGGGCCGAGGTACAAGAGACCTCGTCCATGGGCTCACTCACAGCACCTACCATAGGTCCTTCTCGATCTCCATATATTTCCGACTTGCAGTCATCAGTCTTAGATGTTGAAAAAATAATATTAGAAGTATGTTGGCTTCCTGAACCTTTTTGTCCTTGCATGCACTCATTTTGCAATTTCATCTCAAGTTCCTGGATACGTTTTTCATATGATTCGCATTGCATCTGCTTTGTTCTAAGCAAAGATTCAAGCTGCTCTCTATGCTCATCCTTCAACTTCAAAGCTTCCTGTGTCTTTTGAGCAGTGTCCTTCAATATGTTCTCCACCTTGGAGTCATCCAAGCAGGCATAATCAATTTCAGGACTCAAACAACACAATCTGGCCAATGCAGAAGCAAGTTCAGCTTTCAGCCGAGCATTTTCAACTTCTATTTTGCTTGTTCCAGCAATTACAACAGATGCAGAGCCTTCCATAAATTCATCATTGTCCCACTCGTCTAAAGTGCCAAAAGAATTTTCCTCTGCCTCTGTTAAATGAGAGCTATTAGACATGCTTGAAGAATCAGCGTGACTGTCACGCTTCTCAGTCTTGGAAGGCAGACCAAACAAATTTTCAGGGGCATAACGATCAACATCTGCAATATCTATATCAAGCAAGTTCAAATCAAAAGGAGCAACATTAACATCGCAATGGCTAGGTGAGTCAAACAACCCCATTGCTGACAATATGTCACGAGGGATAAATGCACTCTGTGTTCTATTAAATTCTTCTCTTCTTCTCACTTCACCCTCTCTCTTCATTGCTAGCCTTTCAGCTAATTGTCCAGCCATGCCCATGTAAAGCTTCATTGAAGCTTTCCTTCTAACTATCTCAGCTAAACAAGCCCTATATGCCGGCCCAACTCCTCGCACCAACTTCAAATCTTCAAAAATATCATCTTGGCGTGCCATTGCTTCCTTGAATGCTGGAAATTGAAGACGTATATCTTTCACCATATGCTGGACAAAAGCCACCTTCTGCATAGAGTTGTGTACAAAGAGATTCATCTCATTCTTCCTAGCCTGACAGAAGTTCAATAGCTTAGTTATTGCACGGTAACAACCCTGCATTTTTGGGAGATGATTCTTGTCATGTAATTCATACATTGGCCCAAGAGCTGAAACTGCATCATGAGGCCGGAGAGACGCAGACAGCTGAGAGTTTAGGCAATCATCCACCAGTTTCTTTACTGTTGTTACATCTTTGCTGCACATGGAATACATTTTATCAAAAAGCCGTTCAGCCACACATTTCCCAACTTTTACATAATAAAATCATACAATCACCAAGTGTGATATAAGAATAACACTTTGATAACATACAGCAATGTTACATCTTAGCTGCACATGGAATGGTGTTGATCAGAATGCTATTTAACCAATCATTTGGCATGAAACCATACAAAACATCAGAGAAGGAATATTTTGTGAGAATCTGCTTGGCAAGCAAGTTGATTGTTCAGATCCAGCATGTAATAAGAACAAATAACAATCTGATAAAAATACAACAATGTAACATCTTTGCTGCATGTGGAATGTCGTGAATGAGAAGGCTAGTTAACCACGCATTTGACACAAAATCATACAACACACCTAGCATCAGATATAAGAATTCATTGCAATTAGATAAAATACATCAACAATTCATTCCATCCTGTCATAATGCTATTTTACCAATCAATTGACATAAATTCATGCAAAACGCCAAGCATGATATAAGAATCAATTTGATAAAAACACAACAACGTAACATCTTTACTGCACGTGGAATGCCCTTTATGAGAATGCTATTTAACCACTCATTTGACATGAAATCATAAAATGCACAAAGCATCATGTATAAGAAATAATCACAAATAGAAAAAATACAGCAATTCTGTTATATCTTTTGCTGCACATAGAATGAATCTTATCATAATGACATTTAACCAATCAATTGACGTAAAACCATAGAAAACACCAAGCATGATATAAGAACCAATAACAATTTGATAAAAATACATCACAATACAACATCTTTGGTGCAAATCTATTCTATCAGTAATGTTGGAAATTGCGACCTCGTGGGCACTCTTAATGGATGAAAGGTTGAAGAATAGTCTCTCCTCTCACTCTCATAGTGGACAGTTCCCAGTTAATACCATTATGAATCAAAGGGGGGTTGGACAATATGCAACAATCTCTAGTAGCTGTTGCGGAAAAGGTTTGACCTGAAACAATCATGATCCATTACTAGAGTTCTCGCTGTAAGGTGATCCGATCCCCATAACATAACATCAGATTAAATTGTACAGTTGAACCTAGTATCAGGGTTCAGTTGGGAGGTTACTTGATATGTTACAGCTTAATGACTACTTAACACCAATCATTTGACATAAAAGCACACACACACAAATTTGACATAAAAAGCAGCATAAACAAGAAAGTGAGACAAACCTCAAAGACTGCATAATAATCTTCTGCTCATCCACATACTTGTGATGCTCCCTAATCGCCACTTCCAACTCCCTAATACCCGCCGAGGCTCTGTTCGAGTACAAATCCTCCACCCTCCTCTTCAACTCCGCGAACATCGACTTCAACTGCGTAACCTTGCTTTCAAACTGCATGTGCGACGCGCCGCAGCTCACCGCCGACTTCCTCAAGTGCTCCTCCTTCAACAGGTCCAGCAAGCACCTCTTCCCCTCGCTCTGCAGCGAGGGGTGCAGCTTGCCGGCCCTCAACCGCTCCAAGTCCCTCCCGAACCCTCCCAAGATCTCGGAATGGAGCCGGTGCTGGTGGGAGTAGCACCGCGCGAAATCGACGTAGGTCTGGTCAACCAGCTTGTAGTAGTGCTCCATGCTCTTCTTCGCGGCCTCCACCGCCCTGTCCTGCACGATCTCCTCCCCCAGAAGCCGCTCGCAGGCCGCGAGCCGGGCCTGCGTGGCCTCGTACACGGCCGCGCCCCGGTGGTAGTGGTGCCGGAACTGCCGCTCGTACGACGGCAGCGCCTTCACCGCGGGGTCCGGGGCGTCGTCGAGCGGATGCGGATCGCGCGCTGGCGACGGAGCCGGCGGCTCCGCCGGCTCCGCCGCCGGCCACGGCCGCTCCGGCGGCGGGGGCGGCGTGTCCTGGAGGAGGCGCGAGCGGTTGTAGACGAAGACCTCGCGGCCGCTGCCGTCCAGGCTTGTTTTATAGGCATACAAGGGGCGGCCGGGGTCGAGCTTGGCGTCCCCGCAGAGCAGCAGCTGGTCGGCGGAGGGGATGCCCGAGGCGGCCTCGATGCGTCCGTTAATGGTGCGTATCGCCGTCGACGCATCGCAGTCGAGCTCGATCGTGCGGCCGTTCTCGGCAATGTGCACGGCCAGCCTGCACCTCTCCTCCGCCTTAGACTCCTCCATTTTCACCGACCTATCTTCAAATCAATTAAAATTTAAAAAAAACGCCCGATTTCTAAAAGGGTTTTCGCGAAGAAGATTAACTCTCTTTTTTTTACCTACAAATTTTTTTATCAATGATGATTATGATAGGAAAAAAAAATAAAAACAAAGTAATCGAATCGAATCGCGTCGGCGTGGGCGGCGAAGGGGTTCGTTCTGGGAAGATGGGAAACGGGGAAAGGGGTGGCATCCGAGTCTTTGAAGAACTTGTGCCGCAAGTAAGATGGGGAGGAATTGGGATGAAGGGGTGGTTTCATAATACTTGGGGGAGACAAGGGGGGAGAGGTTGGGTGCTTTGAGTTTTGCAGGAGGTCTGGTCTGCCTCCTCTCCCCACTCACCCTTCTTCGGTTTGATTCATTGTTGCCGTGAGAGTGGTGGTGGGCCTGGTGGCAAGGGACGGATCTGAACACAGCTTTGGAGTTTCCGGCGCCATGTGCATTAATGTATAAAGTGTCCGACCATCCCGTAGGTTACAGCTAAATGGACGTGGAAAAATATTTTTATTAATATAAAATCATAAATTATTAATAAAATTTTCTTACATTTATATTGGCTTTATTAATGAGATTTTTATATATAATTAGTTGTAAATTTAGACAAATCATTTAAAACGTGGAAGTGAAATACGTAATTAATAATAAATGTAATAAAATATTTAAAAAATATTTTATAAATTTATTTTCTTTATTAATTATTAACCGGTATGGATAATATACAGCGTGTATGTCCTGCCAATTATTACCCGGCCAAAAAATTATGTTTATAGAGATATTCACGTCTACATGGTTCTTTAAAAATGTTCATTAGCCTATTAATGATATAAATATAAATGGACTAATTACCACCCTAGTAAGGAGGAAGAAGTTTTTTTTTTGTCGTATCAATGTACGAGCATTACTTATAATTTTTTAAAACCAAACTGATCTATTAATTACCGGCTTCAATTCCGGTCTGGTTAGTGGCAACGTTTAATAACCCCATTTTATGGCTTTATGAATATTTAGATTTATGATATTCAATGTTTACATAGAAGTAACCTGATCTTTAAAATAAATTTTGAAAATACACAAATTTTCCTAATATAATACTTACGATTTGGGCATAATAAACTACATATTACCGGTTTATCAAAAATTGGACTTGATGCAGGATATTTGAAAATCCTGCACTTCCTTGACAATATAGGACTTTTGTTACACATACCTACCAGTTGGTTTTGATTGGGTATTACCTTTGGAGTTAAACCTCTAAACTAAACCCAACCATGTACCACTTAAATTTCTATCTTCACTAATAACCCAAATTATTTATCATTAAGGTAGAACCAAACTTGAATATTTATGATAAGTAGTTAGACTAAAACATGTAGCCATTTAACTATTTAGACTATATTTTTGAAAAAAAAATATTAAAATTATTTAATAATAATATATGTTCTAAAAAGTGAAGCTAAATAAAATAAATATTTCAAAAATATAAATAAGATATTTTATAATTGTATTAATAAATTATCTTTATAATTAAAATTATAATTTAAAAATTAGGTATTAATCTATCGGGTTCAAGGTACGTCTCTCTGTTACCAAATCTGACTATTTATATTAGTATATCTCTCCCTCTCAAACCAAACCTTACTCGGGTTGGACATCCTGTTCCACGGCCAACTGCAGTAGTTATGTTTGCTTATGCAAGCTATGGCTACCTACTGGTTTCTCGTGTCAAAGTTTGTCCAACAAAGCCTCTTGTCCATAACCTCAACACTTGTCCGGACATTGGTTTTCCCTTTTTTTTACAAGTTCTATTTCCCTTGAAACCATATTAAAATTGTTTCTTATTTAAATTATATGAAAATTTATATTAACCAAATTCTAATTGAGTTCAACAATGGTTCTTTAATTTTATTGATATTTGGAAAACATTACATTTCATTATATATAAACGAGGGCAATGCAGCATGAAAAAAATGTAAAACTAAGAGATAGTAGTAAGTCATAACATAAAATACATTATTAAGAAAATTTCAAAAATATGAAATAATTTGTTAAATATATAACAGATAATAATAATTTTCAAAGGGAAATGTTTAATAAGTATTAAAAGGGAAATGTCTTCAATTAAAACGACTGACAAATATTTTAGTGGTATATATTTCCTAGGTCACCAAATCCGATATATTACCTCGGTTAGTTGTTAATAGTAATACTCATCTTCGAGAAAAATAAAAAATTATCAACCCTATAGCAGCCTATCAACCCCTTACGCTGCACAATACGCTTTTGGACCAGCCATAAATAATAGCTATCACAATATAATTAATATATTAGTAGGCCGAATGTTTTTCTAGGCAATTAGAGTTTTTGCTCTAAGGCATATTTCACTTTATAAAACTTTCTATAAATGAGTTTTGCTCTAAAGCATATTTTAAACTATAAAACTTTCTCTATAAATTAAAGTGCAGGAGTTTTTTTACACTCTTACAGCTTTAGTTGATTTTGGCCTCATCATAGGTCTAAGGGCTCATTAATATTTACCTAATTTAATATTTCAATTATTATTGTTGTGTTGTTTTTCTGTTAGTATTTTATTATTATTATTATTTATTAGAAAATATTAGAGGCTAATTCTATTCAAATTAGGAATTCTATTATTATTATTCTTATTATTTTTATTATTTAAGAAAATGTTGGAACATAATTTTACCCAAATTAAGAATTCTAAAATATTGGTAAATTTTAACATATTTATAACTGTATTACTTGAAATTAAAATTTGTTACATAATAATACACACTATATTTAGATTTTTACATATTTAAAATTTATTTATTTATTTATTGATATTTATTATTAAAAACTTAGAGTACTATTCTATCTCAATTATAAATCTTATAAAATAGTAAATTTATTTAATTATTAAAATTTGGCTCAAGTTAATATTTTTTACTCATTCAGTTTTTTATTGCTTATCAATATGTTGATTGAAGATTCCTACCTACTTTAAAATTATTAAGAGTTTTTTATGAGAAAAGGGGAAATTTTTCAATATTACCGTACGATTGGAAAATCAAAGTTATGAATTGTTTAAAATACCCTCAACATCAAATTTAGTAAATATTAAAAAAATGAGGTTGGTCTAGCTACTACAGACAAACTGGCTGCGACCGATAAACAAATTGGCAACCAGAGATATGGTCACCTTGACCTTGCAGCTGCAACACCTATTTGCCGTCGTTGAACTGGCCGCGACCAGTGGCTAGATTGGGGTGACCAGATCCAACCATGCTTAATCTTTTACTCGCCGGACCGAGTGGCCCTAGGCCATGGTGGTTAGATTTAGCTACCCAAGGCCAAGAGCAGCTTTACTTGGACAAGCTTAGTTGACCGTCGACTGCATTTGGCTAAAATTTTGTTTTACTTTTTATTATATAATTTTTTCTATAATTGTTTTATTTTTTTATTTTATTATAAAAGCATCCCAATTGCAATTTATCATTATAATAAAAATTATCCTTTTTGGGTAATTAGCTTTGATTCACCCACTGCATAATAATATTAAAATTCTCCTCCCTTTTATGGTAAAAAATTAAATTGTTAAACCTAAAATAGGTCTAATAATTTTAGATAATTTAGATTTTCCACTACTATTTATAATAATAAATATGGATAGAATTGTAATCTAATTTACTATTGTAAGTAGAAAACTAATATCTTTAATGATAAAAAATAATTTATAAATAGCTAGATATATTCTAGCATGGCAACCTGCATGATATGCGACAATGTATAATGTTTTTTAAAATTAGTTAAACTCTATGAATAAGGATTTCATATTAACTAATTAATTTATTTGCCTCTTTGAGTCAAACAATCAAAGTTATCAAAATATTTTTTCTTTTAATTAAATTAAATTAATATTTTAAATTTATGTAAAGTATGTATTTATCAATTTCAAATATCAAAAAAGCCTATGCATGCTAATTTCATGTCTTTTTAATTAATAAATTTAAAAATTGTATAAATGGTCCTAAGTTGACTTGGAGTCACCTTAGAGTGGTCTCTACTCTGACAATGTTAAGTCGAGACCAAATATTGAATTTTTAAATAGCAATCTAAGTATGCTTAATCATCTTTTTTATGCATTCTATATGTATAAGTATAAGTGGCAAAAAGGCCCGGGAGGCTGCGCCTAATCATAAAGATGACCTAGATTTGGTCAAAGATAATTGAATTGGGCTGCCTTTGCCTCCGGTTAGATCCTACACCCAAAGCTTTTATCTCGGCAAGAAATTCCTAACTTGGGCTCCAAAAACCTTTGAGATATATATATATATATATATATATATATATATATACACACATATACATATATATACTATCATTAGAAAAATAATTGAGTTTAAATTAATTTTTCTTCCACACAAGATTAGTTTTATTCAACGGGAGAAAATATTATGTCTCTGTGCCCGAGAATATGTTTGACTATGGGCGATCAAATTTTTGCCCATAGCTAGTTGCATAGACATGTACAATATACTTTGTGTGGTGTTCGAAATAAATAATAAATATATGCATGGTTAGAAGGTTAGAAACCATTATAGTTGTAAAAATTGATTAATTCCGAATAGAATCGACCGATTTAAATTAAATTGGAAGGATTCTGTTTCAAAAAAATATAAGCAAATAGGTCATGGTAAAAAATTGGTCCAACCAATTTCATATGATTTGAGTCAATTTAGGAAGGTGGTGGGGGATGGGGCGACGAAGCCGGGGCAATGAGGCTAATTCGATAATACGACCAGGGGTAGCCGAAGGCAACATCGACGAGGGTGAAAGATGGGCGGCACATAAATAATCGAGGGGAGAGAATTAAGAGGAAAGAAATATTGTTGACATTCTCATAAGTAAAAGTTGATTTAGATTTCGATCTAATTTTAAAATAATAACTAAATTTAAATAATAAATAAAAAATTAAAAAAATATAATAAAAAATATAAAATAAATATAAAATAAATATAAAATAAATATAAAATAATATATTCCATAATTAATAACCTATTAAATTTAACCAATTTAAATAAATTAATTATTACCTAATTTTTAATAAATTAAACTGAATTGTTGTAACCGATAGGACCACACACTGACGTGGACAAAACATTGAAATTGGGGCGACAGCAAAATGATAGCTAGCAATGTTAGCTCTAAAGTACCAACAGTGGACCTATGAAAAATAACATCACATGTTCCCATCACATGAGAGTCTCCGACCCTTCGTGTATACCTTGTCAACTCCTTTCCTTATTGGGAGATTTATTTATTTATGACCTTTTTTCATTACACACCTTATCTGAAAGTTAAAATCTGAGGGTTACCCAGTTGGCTAAGAACAGCTTTACGCTCATTTCTATACTATTTTAATTTAATAGGCTTATGATATTAAATAATAGGCTAATGATATTTTGCTTAAAAAATCATCGCTTCCTTCTCTACAAAAGCCAAAAAGTGTCCGAAACATAAATTGTAAATAATAATTTATTTAATTATAAATGACAAATTTGTAATAATCTGCACAAACGTAATGGTAACATGCAAACATGCGTTGTAAAAAAGGAGCAAATTATACATAGAAGAATTGAAAGTTGGTTGTAGTTCTTTAGCATAAAAACGTGGAATCTTAAATTTAAGGTGTACGTGAATATGACATTTATGTACATTTTAGGTATACATTTTCCTATTAATAATGTAGTTCTTAATTCATGTACATTTAAGGTGTACATTTTCTTATTACTTGTATTTTGAAAGTCCCTTCGGTGGGTTGCTTAATTTAACATTTTGTTGCGGAAGACGTGTACGTGAATAACTTTTTTCCCTTTTTACAAAAATTTAGAATTAATCCATAAAATTGTGCCCTAACTACAAACATTTTTCATATTACCATACGATTGGAAAATTAGAGTTTTGAATTGTTTAAATTACCCTCAACGTTAAATATTTTAAAAAATGAGGGTGGTATGGCTACCGCAAACAAACTGGCCGTGACCGATAGACAGAGTAGGCGGCCACAGATATGGTCACCCTAACCTTGGGGCAGCAAGGCCTAGTTGCCGCCGTCGAATTGGCCGTGACCCGAGGCTAGATTGGGCTGACCAGATCTAACTATGCTTAATCTTTTGGTTGTGCCCAAATTTAGCTACCCAAAGGGCAAAGGCAGCTTGACTTGCGTGAGCTTAGCTTACCTTACTGCTGACTTCCTATGACTAAAATTTTGTTTTACTTTTATTTATATAATTTTTGGTATAATTATTTTAATTTTTTATTTTATTATAAAACCATCCCAATGGAAATTTATCATCACAATAAAAAATCTCCTATTTGGATAATTAGCTTTGATTCGCCCGTAATATTAAAATTATCTTCCCTTTATTGGTAAAAACCCAATTGTTAAACCTAAAATAGGTCTAATAATTTTAGATAATTTAGATTTTCCACTACCATTTACAATAATAAATATAAATAGAATTGTAATCTAATTTACTTTTGTAAATAGAAAACTAATATATTTAATGATAAAAAATAGTTTATAAATATGAAATAATATTATAAAATAGGTAGAGGGCACGCAACTTAACATGGTTAAAAACTCTTGTCCTTTATTAGATATACTCTAGCATGGCAACCAGCATGATATGCGACTGTGTACATAATGTTTTATGAAATTAGGTAAACTCTAGGAATAAAGCATATTAACTAATTAATTTATTTGGCTCTTTGAGCCGAACAATCAAAGTTATCAAACTATATTATTTTATTTTAATTAAATTAAATTAATATTTTAAAGTTATGTGAAGTATATTTTTATCAATTTTAAATATCAAAAAGGCCAATGCATGCTAATTTCATGTGACTTTTTAATTAATAAATTTTAAAATTGTATAAATGGTCCTAAGTTGACTTGGAGTCACCTTGGAGTGGTTTCTACTCTTTGACAATGTTAAGTCGAGTCAAAATATCGAGTTTTTAAACAACAATCTAAGTATACTTACTCATCTTTTTTACTTATTTTATATGTATAAGCGTAAGTGGCAAACATACCGGGCGGTTGAGTTGCCCAATCATAAAGGTGACCTAGATTTGGTCAGAGGGGGTTGCCTTTGCCTCCAGTTAGATCCTACCGCCTAACGTATTTATCTCGGCAAGAAATTCCTTCCTTGGGTTCCAAAATCCTTTGAAGTATATATATATATATATATATATAT
>JAVDBV010052091.1:0-10249 GCA_032619315.1 Piper longum
ATATATATATATATATATATATGAGAGCAAGTTTTTCTATATTTTGTTGTTTTGATTTTGCTTGTTCACTTATTCCTTGTTGAGGCTGGTTTGTTGGTTGATTAGGTATCTTGTTGTCCATTTGGTGTGAAACAAGTGCAGAGATTTAGGTAGTAATATTTTGTTGGTGTAAGTTACCTTTAAACTATGAGACCACAAGTCTTCAATCTTCATTAAGATAGAATTAGTGAAATTTCACTCTCATGCTCTTATAAAGAACTTGACAATCTATTGAAACTTGCCCATATATCAAATTAGCCCAACATTTGTGTAATGCTATCTGCACCTATGGTTTTACTTGCTAATTCTCCTACTACAGCTGTGATTGGCTTATTAATAAATCAAATCAGCTCGAAAAAATATATATGAAATCTCAATTTGTGAACAATTTTTAAAATTTTTTTTATGAATCTTCCATTGTCATTCCACCTAATGCATGCCCGACCCAATAACATGCAACTAGGGGTGTAAACGAGTCAAGTCTGCTCGCGAGTTTTTTGCGTTCGGCTCGGCTCGGCTCGTGCTCGTGCGCGTTAATTTTGTGATCGAAAAAATATTCGGCTCGAAATAGATAAGCTCGATAAACAACAAACAGAGCTTGAGTAAAGGAGTGTTCGACTCGGCTCAGCTCAGCTCAAAACTCCAATTCGATATGTTCAAACTTGAAAAAATATTCGGTTTGGCTCAGCTTGTAAATATTATTGGGGTCACATTGAACTTATATAGTGTATAAATTTTTTCTTTGATCTTATATAAATGAGCATAGAAACATTCGTTAGGCTCGAGCTCGGCTAAAGCTCGGCTCGAACCAAGCCCAAACACTATAAATTTTAGATAAGCTCGGCTCGGCTCGGCTCATTTATATTAAAGTTCGGTTTGTTTACACTAAAGCTCGGCTCGGATCGTTTTATATCGAGTCAAACTCAAGCACACCCCTACTCAGCTTGACTCGGCTTGTTTACACCATATCTGCAACATATGAATATGGAAAACAAAATATTAGAGAAATTTGTTTGTGATTTTTTATTTATCAAGTAATGACCTGGCTCAGGCTTAAAGTACAATGTAATAAGTTTAAGTTATTTTAAAAAAAATAATTAATTAAGTGAAGGATCTATAGTATATTCTTATTTATAAATAAGATCTTATCCTAGTAGATATTAAATTTAGACTAAGTTGAGGGATCCTAATAATTGAAGAGATAAAATCAGGTTTAAGTTATTTTTAAAAAAATAATTAATCAAATTAAAGATCTGTAATATATTCTTACTTATAAATAAGATCTTATCCCAGTAAATATTAAATGTTAGACTAAATTATACTTGAAGAGATTAAATCACGACAACGACCGAATATTTTTTGCTTAATTTATCCAATTTAATGTTTTTTTATTCGTGCTTGGGCTCGTAACAGATAATACAAAATATTAAATAATAATTGAAAACAATCAAAACATTATCAAATAATAAATACATGTGAATGTGGACTTTTAAAGTCAAGGAAAATATTGGCAAGCAGCTAGTCACAACTCACATGACGAGTACTGGGTTTGTTCTTCAAGAACATGCTTGGGAGGGTACTCTTAAATTAATGTGCTAATTAATTAATCACTTTGAAATAACCCAATGCAGTCTAGTTTAGGTGCAACTGTGAAAGTTATCTTAGATTTCAATTTTGCTCATTTAGCACTAGGGCTAAAGCCGAACTCAACTTGAATAGTTCGAAGCTCGTTCAAACTTGGTTAAAGATCGAATGAGTTTTCAACATATATACTAGAAATCGACTCGAATATTTTAGTATTAATATAAAGACTTCCCATCTAACCTATCATACTATCTTATTATTATATTATATATAAATAAATATAATTATTTACAATTAAACTTATATATATATATATATACACACACATATTACTAAGTAATTTGGTCCAAAAGGTAATTTGATCCTAAATTATCTTAGAAATCCTAATTAATGATTGTATTAGAAATAAGAGATAGTGGGCGCAGAGTATCAACTATCAACGTGTATAGATTAGTAAATGAAAGATAATATGTGTGTCATGTGAAGAGTGTCATCTATGTCAAAACTAGAGATGACAACGGTGGGGAACAAAACTAGCCACTAAGAAAAAGAGCTCGTCAAACTCACTCCATTACTAGCTATCCATTTTAACCACACTGAAAAAGTTAAAATTTGAAAGTTGAAAAAAATTTAGTCTTTTACCTACTTGAATAATTTATAGATATTAATATTTCCTTGTATTTTCTTAAATAAATAAATAAATATATATATTACCTTAGCCAGGGCAGATAATATTTTTGTCTCATCCGAATCGTTTAATTACAAAGACAACCTAAATTTAATAAATAAATAAAAACCTTCATCATCACCGTTATTTAGTACGTAATTAATAATAACATTTATTTATGATTTTAAGTATATTTTGACTAGACAAGTGATATTATATATATTATTATATTATTTTATTAAATCGAGTTCGAATCGAGCTACGAGTCAATTTTGAATTTAATTTGAGTTATAATCAAGTCGATTCGAATCAAATACTGTTTTAATCAAATTTGACTCGTAATATTCGAATTTGAGTTCAAATATTTAAATATCGAATTTCGAGATAAGTCGATCAAAGTTAAACTAAATGCCAAATCATTACAAACTGACCCGGTTAATTAAGAGGCCTATTTAGCACAAGCAACTTCTTAACTTGTGCAATTATTGGGGATCGTTCAATCTTGACGTTGATTGGTTAATAAAGGGTGCCTAGTTTTTTTTTTGTTTTTTTCCTAAACCTCTGTAAGCGCGTATCCCCACTCTCACAAATTACGACGTCTCTGTACTATTTAGAAGATAGTACATTGAAAATAAAATGTGGTTGCTAACGCCGCTGGCATCAAAGATCATGTATAGTGTTTTGAAAACGTATGATAAGCACACAACAATTTTTTTTTAAATTTTTTATGAATCTTCCAATGTCATTCCACCTAATACATGTCGACCCGCTCCAACGTGTGACTATGGAAAACAAAATATTAAAGAAATTTGTTTGTGATTTCTTATTTGATCACGGTGGCGACCGAATATTTTTTACTTAATTTATCCAATTTAGTGTTTTTTTATTTGGGCTTGGGCTTGGGACAGATAATACAAAAAATAAACAATAATTGAAAGCAATGGAAACATTATGTGAACCTCTTTTAAAGTCGAGGAAAATATTGGCTCTAGTTAGGGGTGTAAATGAGTCGAGCCGAATCGAGCAGGGGTGTGCTTGAGTTTGGCTCGTTATAAAACGAACCGAGCCGAACTTTAATGTAAATGAGCCAAGCTTTAATGTAAACGAGCTGAGCCGAGCCGAGCCTGTCCAAAATTTATGGTGTTTGGGCTTGGTTCGAGCCGAGTTCAAGCCGAACTCGAGCCTAGCGAATGTTTATGTGCTCAACTTATATAAGATCAAAAAATTTTTTGAACACTATATAAGTTCAATATGACCTTAATAGTATTTACAAGCCGAGCCGAGCCCAACATTTTTTTGAGTTTGAATACATCGAGTTCGAGTTTCGAGCCGAATCGAGCTGAATACTCCTTTGCTCAAGCTCTGTTCGTTGTTCAACGAGCTTATCTATTTCGAGCCGAGTATTTTTTTGAGTACAAAATTAACAAGCACGAGCACGAGCACGAGCCGAGCCGAGCTGAACGCAAAAAACTCCCGAGCAGGCTTGGCTCGTTTACACCCCTATCTCTAGTCACAACTCACAACATCTATCCCCGTTATCACAAATTATGACGTCGACGGCTCGCTGGACATTGAAAATAAAATGTGGTTGCTAATGTTGCTGGCCACTAAGGATTGCATTCTCCATCAACAAAGATCATGTACAGTGTTTTGAAAACTTGTGATATGCACACCAGATATGAAAAGAAGAAGCAAGGTTTTAGTCTATTTTAGTGCCATTTATAGTTTATTCTATTGTTTTAAAAATTTATAAAGCATCTAGGGCTATAAGTAAATTAAATAAATTAAAATAAAATGGCTAATTTTTGTTACTATTTTAAAAATGGTAAAAAAGCATCAAGTTTAATTTACAGATTTTTTATCTTGAAATGATTGTGGTAGAATGATTCGCCCGTATTGTTTTATCGAAGATAATTATTTGTTTTGTCTATTTTAGAAGTAAAAATGTTCGTCAATATAAAAGAGAGGAAGTATTATTATTATTATTTAATTAAAATTTTATATAATTATATTCTTTTAAAGATATAGTCGACATGACACTAAATTTGAGTTTTTTAGAAGATTTTTGTATTATCAATGAGTTTTGCGCCTTAAATTAAAATTTGTTAATTGCTAACGATTTATTATTAGCCAAATCGGTCAAAGACTTAATAACAGCATATAGTCATAAAAGTGGTGGTAAACACTTTGGTAACGATTTAATATTTTAAAAAAATTAGTAAATGGTGGCGATAAACACGATTGATTGACTGCACCATAACCACACTGGTTTGCCTAGCCTTGTAAACATAATATATATTAAAAGGAAAAAAAAAAACTCACCTTCTATGGGCTTGATAAAGAACGGACCATCTAGTAAATTGGGCCGGCCCATGTGTATATGGGCCTCTCTCTCCCTTATTTTTTAACCAATTTGATCCTTTCCTTCGTTTCCCGCCTTTTATCCCCCAATTCAAAGTTTCAAACCACCCGCGCTCCGCCGGACTTCCGATCAGACGCCCGCGCTCAGCCGCCTTGCACCGCCGACCACCGCCACCACCAGATGCGGATCTATTCACTCTCCATCCCCTTCGACGGTGACACCGATGACGACGATTTTCAGATCCCCAGCCGCCCCATTCCCTCCCCTGCCGGCGACGAAGAGGCACAGATCCGCGGAAAGGAGAGCGTTGTAATCGGTGTTTTTGCACTGTGCGGGATGGGTTTTCGGGAGGTTTGGGGTGGGAAGGGCGGGAAAACGGTTACTTTGTGAACTCTATCGAGTCGAGGCTGCTGGCGGGTGGGGTGTCGGGGAGTGGCGTGGAGTTGGAGGGGGTGGGGGATGCAGATTTTGTGCTGGGGACGCAGCTTGATGAGCTGATTGGTTTGTAATCGGACGATTGTGTTGAGGGGCAGGAAGAAGGTGATTTGGGGATGCCGGAGTAGGCTGTTCTTGATGGCTGTGTTGAGTGCTCGTTATGTGGGTCGGACATTTCTGATTTGAGCGAGGATTTACGCCAGGTTGACACAGATTAGTGTCATGACAGAGACGAAGATTCAAAGGTATCGAATTTTGATTCAGTGGTTAAGACAAATATTAGAGTGTTTAGGAAAAGTGGTGTATGTAGTAAGAGTAGGATTATATAAATTTGATTTTGTAAATTGATCTAAGTGATGATTTTTGCAGAAAGAAAATGTTAACACTTTCATTGATTTGCATAATCCTAATTACTACTCTAGCCGTGATCCAACTAGGTTAATTTAACGCAGTAATGTTCTTCATTGTTTTTTGGATATCTGCTGAATTTAGAACTCTAGGTGGTGGTGTATCAGATTTTTTAAATAATTTTTTGAAATTTGATGCATGCTATTTATATTTATCTCGTGCGGCTTTCAGTTGCAGAAACATGCGAATTTTCCTCCTATTCTCAAATCCTGTTGACAAGGAAGAGATTTCCAATTACTGGATAGGTCAGACCATGATTTTCGCTTTCAGATAGAGGCGGTTCAGGTTGAGGTTGAACCCAATGTGCCTCAACAAGCTGAGGCTACTTCAATGGTTGTTGATTGGCAGCGCAATTTAGGTCTATCAAAGTTTGAGGAAGCGTTTGTTAGGGAGGAAATTGATTGGGAGTCATTGAAATGCATCAGCGAAGAGTTCATAGTTTCATCTTGACATAATATTCAAAATTCACCGTTACTGGGGCTGACATTTTACTGTCTAGCTGTTGTGCAACGGATCCTGTAAATTGGTCCTTTGCAGGATTTACTTGGCATTGGAATTATAGCTCTTGGTCCAAGAAAGAAGATTATGAATGCAATTGATCGGCTTAGGAATGGATGTGCACCTGATGTGGTCAGGCCAACAACCACTATCAAAGTTAGAGCAGAGGAGAATGAAAAGCTTACTGCTCCTGGAAATAAGTTGATCACGGGGTTTTTATAAGTTTCTGTTTGTGACAGGGTTAAAAGTCCTAGATCTCCTACCTTGCACCATGGTCAGGAAGGAAGCATTTCTGAATCTCGCCATAGGAAGGTGCCTCCAAGTGCACAAATGCATGGGGAGAAGTTTCAGGACATTCCACCTTGGTGTGCCTTACCCGGAACACCATTTAGAGTGGTATTCTTTTACCTTTCTTTATCTATTTCTCGAGTTCTGCTTTCAGAATACAAACACTTCTAGCTTTCATGCTTTCTTTATTTGTTTTGAATAACTTTGGTTCTCTTTTTCCTCGGTCAAGCATCTACATTCATGCCAGTGGCTTTTGAATATGACTTTGACATATTGCAAAAACTCTGCATAACAAACTTTAAAAATCTTGTGTTTTTTTCCTAATTACTAAGGCTGATGATATCATTTGGAGTGATTTTATTCCTGATATTGTAATGTCTATCAATGAGAATTTAGTGGCCCTTATTGAGGCAGCAAATCTGATTCTGGCATCTATTTTAAAATGGGCAGATAATATTTGCTAGAAGTTTTGTGGTTGAAATGATTTTAAACCATTATATGCCTAAGCAATTTTATTATGTTAGACGTGTATAATTTTGTCAAGGTAATTTTACGAAAAGAAATTAGTTGAATAAACTGTATGATTTGGTGTATGGCTATGCATCATTTGGGGCTATTACTCTTTGCAATGGTAGTTACTCAAGTTAGTTAGTTTGTTTGTGCTAATTTTCAGGATGCTTTACTCTACTTAATTGGGGGTTGTACAAATTGGTTTGTTCCTCACTTTCATACAGACCGTAAGTTCTTATTACTGGACTGTAATTAAGCCAAAATAGCCCTCCATGCGAAATACTTTTTATCTTAAACATGAAAGCTTGTCTTTCAATATTCTAGTCATAAATCGGTCCAACAAATCATCACAACTTAGACTAACAAATTTAAGAATTGCCTAGTTTCTACTTTCTCCTTGTTTATAGCATTTAGGAATTTTGCCCGTCTTTAGCTATTTCAATTATAAAGAAGTCAATTCTGTTTTACTTTTCTGTCTTGTATTAGAAAAATGTATGTTCAGCTCATTGCTTCTATGATGATATTGTGTAGATTATCAGGGTCTTACACGGAGCTTTTGCCATGGAAAAATCTATTGTTCTTCTGTGACAGCTCTCCTTGTAAATGCAAAGATTGGAATTTCGTGGAACAAATTACAAGTCCTGCCGCTGAATGAAATCGTCCAGGTTCTGTGATGATTCTCTTTGAACTGCCAGGCACGAAGGTATATGTCCTATATATTTATGGTTTTGGTAATGCTCTTTTGTAATTAATTGTTTGAAATTGTGATTTTATGCCATTTTACATACTGGAGATTCTAGGTTTTGTGAAGAAATGGCCGTCAGTTCTGTCTTGTCGTCCTGTCGTATAAACACGCTAATCCTCGATACCACTTACTGCAATCCTGAGGTTGGCGATGAAAGAAATTTTTATGCCCGTCCAAATCCTAATTAGTGCCTTTGCCGAGGTTATGATATCTTACTAATGCATGATTATATTTTAGTATGACTTTCCGAAGCGGGAGGCAGTAATACAGTTTGTCATTGAGGCAATTCAAGCAGAGACATTCAATCCCAAAACTCTGTTCCTGATTGGAACATATACTATTGGTAATCTGTGCCTTTGCTAAATGGAATAAATATTTTTTTATCTTGAAGTGATTTCATCTGAAAGACTTTCTCATGGCTATGTGAAGGAAAAGGGAGGCTTTTCCTGGAGGTGGCTCGGTTTTTACGGAAGAAAATATATGTTGGTGCTGCAAAGTTAAGGCTGCTAGAGTGTTTGGGCATTCTTGATGAGGAAATGCAATGGTTTACTCTTAATGAAAATGAGTGCAACATACATCTTGTGCCTTTGTGGAGTATTGCCTGGTCAGTAATAAAAAGTGATGACCCCTGTTATATTTTACAGCATGCTTATATTGATAATCCAACAACTACACTGACAATCTATGCGCATGACAGGGCCAATATAATCAGATTGTTGCGTTTTTTCCCACAGGGTAGATTTTTGGGAAAGGAAAAAAGAAGACACCAGGGAAAAGGCGGCAGCAGGGAACTATCATCAGGTATCTAATCATCTTGCATGCATTTGTGTTTGCTTTTTTGTCCTTTGAAATTTGTGACCCCTAATAACTGTTAGTTTTTGGAAAGTCTAACCGAAGATCTGAAACATGTATGGCCTTGATAGTACTCACAGGGACTGTATGGTCAAGGTGTTGTTAGAATCAGATGCTGGTGGCATGTATTTTCATGTCATGTTTTTCCTTCATAAACACCAGCTATCCTATTCATGATGTTCTTCAATTGTAGTTTCAAGTGCTTTCATGTCTTTTCTACGTTGAGCTCTTGGAAAGTAAATTAGTGTTGCTGTGTGATTTAATAAATTTTTTTCTTTTGAATTTGATGCAAATATGGTTATTAGTCATGCCAAACAAGGTGAACCGATATCTCCAGCCATTGACATTTGGTGACATGTCTACATGCACATGTTTGGAATGAATCATCCCATCTGTAAATGATTGCTATTTTCTACTCCTTTTATTGCAACATTAACCCATAAACTCGGGGACTGCATCTTGTTTCAGTCTTGAAAAAAAAAATGAAATTGATCTGGAACTAATGCTCAAAGTTGATGGATATACAGGTATGAATTTCCCTACAGTGAGCACAGCAGCCTTACCGAGTTGAGGGAGTTTGTAAGAGTTCTTTTCCCTGAGAAAATAATCCCAAGCGTAACCAATCGTGGCCCAGAATCCTCTAATGCCATGGTTGCTCTTCTAAACTTCTGAAACATGAACTCATGTTTGAAAGTTGAGAAACGTATACGAAAGTGAAGTATACCATATTTCCTGATGTAAAAGTCCTTGTTAATTAAAAAGGAACAGGAATAGTCTCCATCCTTGCATCCCCCAAAGTTGAGGACTCACCTTTCATGTAAGTTGACAATTGGTGAGAGCAAGCATGATTCCAATGTATTAGTTTGAACAAGTTCTTAGCACAGTATCCTGGTTTGGTTTAGGATTTTTTTTATACAGTTGTCAATCAACATTGACTCTCCATTCTTGAGTCTTAAATTATAATTAGTTTAATTTTCAAAAGTTATATGACTTTTAGATTGAACAATAATAAAAAAAAGGACATGTAGAATTTGAGATTTAATAGTTTATGAAAAGTCGAAGTGGGATGAAAGAATTTGTAATTTAGATTGTGATGGTTGGAAAAGAGGTGAATGAAGAGAGAGCAATAACTCTAAATTGGAATGAAAAAGCCCATCGAAAATTTTGTATTTTGGGTTTACTTCCAAGTGTGAATAATTATGTAGTTAATATTGGTTTTAGTTGTTTATAGCCTGATGAAATCTTGATTTGACTCGATACTCAATGCAATGCAAGCTTGATTTAAATTTTGATATGGTTCAACTCAACGCAATTCGGACGTTTATATTTGATTCTTTTCAAAGAATTTGCATACAAACACACGATAAAGTGATATATATCTTATATAAGAAAATTTTATTTCCAATATCAAATAAATGTGAACAAGAAGAGAAAGGTAAATAATTGAATTTAGTCTAATAAATAAAAGACCGATTAGATTAATTGGCCTAATCGTCCACCTAACAAATTGTAGATTATTTGAAGCCCGCGAGCCATGGGAGGGCCACCAATGCCTGTGGGGCCCACCTAATCTGTCGTCTCCCACCCCACCAGTCTTTCCCAACTCCAGAGCTTGGCCGGGGCTCCTCCCACCCAAATCTTCCCTTCCACCCCCCTCCCCTTTTTTCTTTCTTATTTTTCTTTTTATTTTCTTCTTCATCGATCATTTATTTCCTCTTTATTTATATTCTTTTTTTGGGGTTTTTTTGGTTTTTTTTTTTGTTCTGTCTTTGTTTGTTGGAAGTGGGAAAGATTGGATTTTGGGGAGGGAGAATGCAGCAGCAGAGGCTAAAGCAGCAAGCTTTGATGCAGCAGGCTCTCC
>JAVDBV010052092.1:0-10157 GCA_032619315.1 Piper longum
GGGGGGGGGGGTGGGCGGGGGGGGGCGCCGCGACAGAGAGCGGTGGCGGGGGCTGCGGCGACTTTGGCTGGGTGAGGTCGTCGAAGGGGGCGACAGGCAGGGGCCGTGGCGGCGAGTGGGGGCTTCTTCCTAGGCGAAGCTCCATCTAGAATGCTCCTCGGCAAGTTGAAGCAGCAAGTTTGCAAGGCTCCGACAATGGGGCAGCAAGAGATGGAAGCTGGTTGGTGGCAAAGTTGGTCGCCGGCAACAACTTCAAGGTAGTAAGACAAAAAGGGCTCAATGGTTGCCGGCAATGCAGATTGCAGCGCCTCCTCTCCTCAGCAAGATGCGGCCGCTTTCTTCTCGGCAACACGACAGCAAATGTTTAGGTTCAGTAACGAGGTGGGGAAGGGCTGGTAGCAGCTGCAGATGGTGAAGTTATGTGAAGCAGCAGATCAGGAGCAACATAGGCTCCTTGTGTTGATTCTCTTTAAATAAACCAAAATTTTACAGATGATAAAACCATCACAAGAAACAAAATTTTTTGTCTTCTTCATATTAAATCATCAAGAAAATAGAATTTGATAGCAGAAGCGTACCTGAATCCAAAAAAACAAAACGATTTTTGACTTTTTTAAGTTTTGATCTTCTAAATTCAGCACCGGTTTTTCACGACCAGAGTTTCTGGATGATAGGATGACAGAAAGAAAAACTTCATGCGAATTTGGGGATACTTTGCACTTTGGGCCGAGTCGTTACAAATGGTATCAGAGCCAACCTAGTTCTGTATTAGATGGTAGGCCGGATTAGGGACGTTAGCTAGGCTGCCGGTCACGGACCAAAAGGTCATTGGTTAGGGCTAGTAGCGGGCAAAGTGTAGGGACGTTGGCTAGGCTTCCGGTCACGGACCAAAGCGTCGTGGGCTGGGGCTAGTAACGGACCAAGTATAGGAATTTCGTGAACGAAATTTCCTAAGGTGGGTGGATTGTGAGATCCCTCAATTTACTCCCACATCTAATACCTACTGGGCTAAGATCCTGTTTATAAGTGGGAATAGGCTATAGATTTTTAAACTGAGTTAGTCATTTTAAAGAAAATACTTAGGCCCATTACGTTGCACTTTAGGCCATACATGCATAAATAGGTCTAAAACCCAACAATTTCCCACTTAGACTATATATATAAAGATAATTTTATATCACCATTTAACCTTATGAGATCCAAAAAAAATAATCTCATCCATTAATTAATGTTAATATAGGATTAACGAGACTTTTGTTACATATATCGTAACTAAATCTATTTATGGTCACATACATTAATATAATTAAATGACATAGATCTAAGTATGGATGTGTAGCATGAAAATTACATGTAATTTGATCTAAGCATGCATATTTTCAATTGGTTCAAC
This sequence comes from Piper longum, assembly GCA_032619315.1. Taxonomy (NCBI): domain Eukaryota; kingdom Viridiplantae; phylum Streptophyta; class Magnoliopsida; order Piperales; family Piperaceae; genus Piper; species Piper longum. The sequence goes on from JAVDBV010052092.1 coordinate 1,394, forward strand.
TTTATGAGATCACCAAAATAGAGTGAAACATAAACTAAATACTGTAATTCAAAACAAAATCCCACTAAAGTAACATATCATCAAATAATACAATATCCAAATGAGCAACATGCTCATAGAAGACCATGGGTAGCAAACTTTTAGTAAGCCGATCTGCAACCATGGAGTTTGTCCCAATATGCTCTATAGAAACTTTACCACTCTGAACTCTTTCTTTTACAGCAAGGAACTTGATCTTTATATGTTTTGATTTAGATGAGCTCTTGTTATTATTTCAATATCATACTGCAAACTAATTGTCACTAAAATAACTTAAGTGACCTTTCAATATTATCAACAATGTGCAGCCCTGTGACAAAATTCCACAGCCATATTCCATGATAGGATGCCTTATAACAAGTGATAAATTCGGCAAGAAGCTATAAGTGTCTGCTTAGGCTTCCTCCAAGATATAGCTCCTTCAGCAAGCAGGTAGACATAGCCAGAAGTAGATCGACGACTATCTTGACATCCAACAAAATTAGAATCATAATACTCAATGATCTAAAGTTGATCTGACTTTCGATATGTAAGCATGTAATGTTTTATTCACTTAAGATACCTCATGACTCTCAGATTATTTAAATATCTCTCCAACATTCCAACAATATAGTACACATTTGAGCATACATAAGATTCCTATTGCTAATACACGGGGAATCTTTTACATTTCCTTTCCTTCTATGTCATATTTAGGGGATTGATTGAAACTGCATTCATCTCCTTTAGAAACATGGCTATCTCTTGGTTTACAACCTTGCATGCCAATTCTCTTAAACATTTTTTTTATATAAGTCTTTTGTAATAATCCTAGCATACATCAAGAACAATCCTGATATATTTGAATTCCTAACACAAAAGACGTATTTCTAAGATCTTTCATTTTAAAATTCTTTAATAAAAAACTCTTAGTTTCGTGCAAAAAACCTATATCATTATTGGCAACCAATATATCATCAATATATTAAAGTAGAAAAATATATTTAATCCTACTAAACTTATAGTATATACAATCATCAATCACATTCATCTCAAAATCGAATGAGAGAATAACTTGATGAAATTTATGATACTATTGACGAGAAGCCTGTTTAAATTTATAGATGGATTTTTTTATTTTATGAACTATATTCTTTAAATCTCCTGATACAAAGTTTTATGGTTGCACCATATAAATTATTTCATCAATATCACAATTTAGAAACACAGTCTTTACATCTATCTGATATAACTCAAGATCAAAATGTGCCGCTAATGTCATAATTATTCTAAATAAGTCCTTCGATGATACTGGAGAAAAAGTCTCATTATAATCGATGTCTTCCGTTTAAGTAAAACCCTTTGAATTCCTAACACAAGATACATTTTCAAGATCTTTCATTTCAAAATTCTTGGATAAAAAACTCTTGGTTTTGTGCAAAAAACTTATATCATTATTGGCAACCAATATCTCATCAATATATAAAATCAGAAAAATATACTTAATCCTACTAAACTTATAGTATATACAATCATCAATCACATTCATCTCAAAACCGAACGAGATAATAACTTGATGAAATTTGTGATACTATTGACGGGAAGCCTATTTAATTCTATAGATGAATTTCTTTAATTTACAAACCATATTTTTTAAATCTCCCGATACAAAGTTTTATGGTTGCACCATATAAATTATTTCATCAATATCACAATTTAGAAACACAGTATTTACATCTATCTGATATAACTCAAGATCAAAATGTGTCACTAATGTCATAATTATTCTAAATGAGTCCTTTGATGATACTGGAGAAAAAGTCTCATTATAATCAATGTCTTCCATTTGAGTAAAATCCTTTGCAATAAGACGAGCCTTATATCTTTCTACATCACCTTTCTAATCCCTCTTGGTTTTAAAGATTCATTTACAACCAATAAGTTTCGCACTTTTAGGCAATAGGACAAGATCTCAAACATCATTAGTTTTCATGGACTTCATCTCTTCGTTCATGACATCAATCAACTTTCGAGAATTAGAAATCTTCATGGCTTGATGAAAGTTGATTGGATCATCTTCTACTATTTCAATGTTATCCTCATGTTTTTGGCGAAAGATGAAATAATCATCTGAAATTGCATTTCATTTTTCTCTTGTGGATTTCCTCAATGACATTTACTCTTAAGGATGTTGAGTATGCCCTTTAGGTATAACCTTATTAGGGAGATTATCGGTCATTGACTTATACTTCTAGTATTGTTTCTTTAAAACATCAGGAATATGATCGTGATTATTATCAAGAACAATCAAGGGAAAAGAAATAGATTTTTCTTCAAAGATGAAGTGTCTAATTTCATTTCCCTCTTCAAACTCAACGAGAATAACATCTAAGTACGTAATAAAATATTATTGACCATTCCAAGAAGTAGTAGAAAATGACCCACAAATGTCCGTATGTATTAGTTATAAGACGCTTGAAGATCTATTAACACCTAATCTTCTTATATTTGTTTGTTTTCCTTTGCACTTAGCACAGACTTGAAAATCTGATAAATTAAGAGAATCAAGAATTTTATCTAACATAAGTCGTTTAATTCTTTGTTTAAAAATGTATCCTAAATGCTTGTGTCTGAATAAAGTAGAATTCTTATTATTTAACTTTCTTTTCGTACCACATAAACCTACACGTGAAGTTGCATTAAAAGATACAATAGTATAAAATAAATATATATTATCATAAAAAGACAAGAATCTCGTACCTATAATATTTAAATTTAGAAAAAAAACTAAACTTATTATTTTTAAATGAACAAGAGTAACCAAATTTATCCAACATAGAAATAGAAACTAAATTCCATCTAAAAAACGACACTTCATATGTCTCTTTCAAATCCAAAGAGTATCATGTCTTCAACAATAATCTAAAAGCACATATTGCTTCAACTACAATTGATTTGCCATCACCTACATAAATGAATCATTCATCATCATTTGGCTTTCCGCAACTCAGGCAACCCTGCATCTACACACTTATTTGAGTAGTAGCACCTTAATCTTAGTTGTACTCTTAGTACAGTAATCAAATATAAATAATAAATTCTATCAAATAATAAATCTATCTTTGGACTAATTTATTATTCACATGAAATCTTGATAATTATCACATATTTATTACCACAAATATATATATATAACTCTATCAAATATTAACCTTCCTTTAGGCCGATTAATATTCATAATAATCGCATACCCATAACCGTCTTCATATTTTAAAATAAACTAATTTCTACAAAGAGGCTACTTTGGTAATATATTGTAGCAATTAATAAATTTTTAAATATTAATTATAACTAAACCATAATTTGAATTTAATAATCCCAAATATAAATAGCATAAAACTAAAAAAGGTTATAAAAATATCTTTATTTTGAAATTTCTGAAAATATAATTTTTTATCATTTTGTAAATTATTTTTCTCATTTGATATTTTACCAAAAGAGGAACTTAATGTGAGAACAAATATCTCATTTACAAATTTCTTGTATTTTGAATAACAATTCGTGCCAAATTTTGGGGTATTCCCAAATTTTCATTTAAATTTATTCCCTCTTATAAACTAGTATTATTTTGAGATTCTAAATCATTAGATCTGAATGTGATATGGAACTAAACACTTCCAATAAGATTTTATTTTGGGATCTATCTTTTTTTCTGAATCTTAATCCAAAATTATACACAAATCAAATTAATCTCAATGACCTTATATGAAGATGCTCTGATGGCACTTATTGGTCCTCTTTTCACTAAACCAAAATTTTACAAATGATAAAACCACCACAATAAAAAACACTTCTTCATATTCTTCATATTAAATCATCAAGAAAATAAAATTTGATAACAGAAATGTACCTGAAACCATAAAAGGAATATGATTTTTGGCTTATTTAGGTTTTAATCTTCCAAATTCAATATCAGTTCATCAAAACCAGAGTTTCTCCACATTTTTAACCATACTTATCTTAAATATTAATGGACCATTAACTTAACTTTATAGATCAATTAAACTCAAGTCAAACCTTAATAATGATATATGATACAATTATATATACATATGCATATATATATATATATATATATATATATATGCAAAATCCAACAGTTCTTTCAATACAAAATGGCCAGCTGCAAATGCAGTAATACTTTAACACCCCCCTCTACCTTCAAGTCTATGTGAACCGTTATTATTGCATCCTTTCAGTTTGTCAATTTTTGGATCATTATAAATATAATTAAAATCATTGGTTTATGCCTTTTTCGTGTCTTAGAAAGAACTACTATGAAATATTACCGGCATCTTACTACAAAATATTTTAAAAACAAATAATTTTATTATTAGAAGATCAATTATTTTAGCATACACTACTCTATATAGATAACATAATTTTGTTATTTCTTTCATGCTAATTAAACTTGTAAAACGCACGATTGGAGTCAGGGTTTTATATTTAGAATCAGTCGGTTCGATCTTTATTTTCGAGTTGAGTATGTTTCAGAACACGTGTACTGAGCCGATGTTGGTCGCGTGTATGGGCTATGAGGGGTCATGCGTACCCAAGTATATGATGATAACGTCATTAATACAGTAGAAAAGAATGAGTTATCAGAATATATAAAACTATGCAGTATATTTTTTTTATTATAAAATTTAATTGTAAAAATAGTTTTAGGCCGAATATCACGTTAGGACGCGTTACGGGAAGTTTGGGTGGGTTATTAGTTATAGAGGATGTCATTTCGATGATGTGATGTTTATTTTATTTTATGGAATTTTTTCGGATTTTTATTAGACTTTACTACAAGTTAATAATTATTTAAACTCGACTAAGATTCGAGTCAAGTTTTATTTACAAGTATGCCACCCAACTAGTTTTTTTTTCCCCACACATCTCTCCACGCAAAACCGTAGCCGTCGCCTCCCTCCCCCTTTGGTGGTCACCGCCGCCGCCGCCGGTGCCGCCCTGCTGCCCATCGCTGCCGCCAAGCTCCGTCGCGGTGAGGCAGTGCCGCCCCGAGCTCTCCTGGCCGTCACCTGGCCTCTAGGATGCGTGGAAGCCACACCCATGCACCGCGCTTCCATCACCGATTTCTCGCCTGGCAACCATCGCCGCTGAGATCGAGTGATAGCCTCGATACCCTCGACCACCCAGCGAGCTTCCCCGAATGGAATTGGAGCCTATCGCCGCCCAGGCCGGCCAGATCGAGTCACCCACTGCGGCTGCCCCTATTTTAGCCATTTTTCGGCGAACCACCAGCTCTGTCAACCACGTCGACGCCATATATGCTTCGGGCTCGCCGAGCCGGTTCCAACAGTACCAATACCACCAATATCCGGCCATTAGACGCCGTTGGCGATTGTCGTTGGAAACTTTCGGAAAGTTGCCGAAAATCACTAAGCCTGCTGGAAAACCGGATTGATGGAATTTGCTCGATCATCCACCAACTTCACCCAGTTGAACTCGATCAAGCTTCGGACGTCGTCAAGCGCCGAATTCGAGGTTCGAGACGCATGCACAACGAAACCCTAGCTGTCGCCAATTGCCGATGATGCGAGGTATAATTACCTTTGATTTGATTATTTAAAATAGATGAATGTTCGCACAGCATGCTAGGGTTGATTAATTGTCATGATAAAGGTCTGACTATGAATGAAGTGAAGATCTACATGATGTGATTAAGTATGAATGAATGTTAAGTGATCTAATGAGGTAAAGTAAATTTGAGCATGCTAACCAAGTACGACATAACTTAGAAAATATAATAAAATTGGTACAAATAGGATGAGTTAGGATTATTTTCACGTTATGATTATTTGACATTGATGGATGCTGTTTTCTGAGTGTGATAATTAGGAAGAGTTTGATCCATCATTTATTTAGCGGGCATTAGCTTCTAGATTTCATGTGTAGGTACGGAGTAGGAACTCGCCACATAGGCGCAATGACACGCTTGGAGCTTCTACCAAGTTCGTTTAGGACTCGTCTCTGTTTTCATACTCTATTCTATTGTAGATTTGATTTATTACTTGCAAGACAGGTTAAGTGGTGTTTTATCGGATCCCACTTAGCTTGGGCCATTTAGGTAAATAGTTTTTCGGATTAATAACCCTCGAGGATGAGATCCCTTGAGAATGATTTCAAAAACAAGATCCACCACAAGTTGCCTTCGGACCTATTATATAAATCTCTTCTCAGGGCTATATATATTTTATCGAATTTTTAGTGAGACGAGAGATGGAGAAATCAACTGCACGTACCATGAGTGGATGCCATGACAGTCAAAGCGGGCTCTGGATTAGTGCAGTGGACTATTCCATTCCCGAGGGATCCTAACAACTCCGCATTTGAGTTCCTCACACCCAGAGAATGTGGAGGTTTATAGGTACTATTTAATACAGAGCATGTCTAGACTTGTGGTTCAAGGGGTACTGAAGGAGACTGCCTGAGAGTACTCGGCCTTCGTGCTCAAGGCTAGGAGAAATATGGAGGTAAGGAGAGGGATTAGGATTCAAGGCTACAGTTCAAGTAAGAAAATGTTGAGAGAGGCATCAGCAGTAAAAGATCAGACAGTTCGGGATGCTATCGGGTCTATAGCCCAATGGCTCCTTAGTAGGTGCCCTTCAGAGAGTTTACGAGGAGTATATGAATGTTTTCTTTCATATGAGAATTTGTTCTCATAACCAGTTTGATATTAGTTATATTCTGGACCAGTAACACTCATTACTGATGCGTTTTTGTACTATATGTAGGTGACGAGTATGAGATGGATGTGCCAGCCTGGACAAAGGAGCAATGAGGTCTTTGCACACACACATGTTGGGTGATGGAATGTTAATATATTGTTTATGATTTTATTATATTGGAATTGATGTGAGGAAATGAAAAGTATGATGATGAGATTAAATGCTAAGACATGATGACTTGAGGTGAAATGTGAAGAGAATGCACAGGTGGGCGGAGACCTAAGTTTTAGAATGAGTATACGGTAGATTAGATTCTGTATGAATGAAATTGTTGATATATGCATATATGTTTGTATGTATATTATTTTGACAAGGTGGCCCCTAATTGCACTTTTAGGGGAGACTTTGTCCATTTTATGTCAAAATTTTATTGATTTTGATCATAATTGTATTGGTGTGTAAATTAGTTTGTATGTCATCCATATAGTATCCTGTTAGGGTTTTATGTATTCATCCATGTATGGCAAGTCGTATCTTCATCTTAAGATGTTGAGATTAGATCCGCACGGGTTGGGTTCAGGTTAGCTGACCTAACCAAGCCCTGTAACATGTCAATTTGGTTCACAAGGATGAACCAGATTTGAGGTGTTACAGAATTGGTATCAGAGACACTCTCGGTCGATTAAGATGAAAGATACTGTTTTAGGTGATGAGTGTGCAAAGACTACTCCGAGTCAAGCTGGCAGGTATGTTTTTATCCTTTTCTTTATATGCAGATTTTATCATAAGCTAGATACATAACTATGTGTTCAGGAGGGATCAGAAATAAGTGGAACCAGCCTTTGATGAGCTGACAGGTTATTTCTATGAGGAAGGCATGTAGTGCTAGTAGAGGTAGAATGGGTATAAGATCCTATCTTATACCAGATCCGGATGTCAGCAGATATCAACAGGAATAGGCATGTCGTGATGGCCTTAGAGACCCACCAGTTTTGTCCATCGCATGAGAGATTTAGATTAGTCGTGACATCTACACATTCAGTCAGCTGAGGCTGAATTGGATGTTGATCAGGTGTCCGCCTTTTGCATGTCACCACAATAGTTTTACTTTCATGGGGCATGGTGTACATAGCGGGAAGGAGTTTGAAGTATGGAGCTTGAGAAAAATAGTGTAATAGTAAGGAGCCTAAAGTATGAAGATACTAGCAAGTTAGTTGGTACATGATATGGACCACCGACTGCCTTGGACAAATCCTTAGGGACTTATGCCAATGGAGCCATTGAAGTACATGGGGCAAAGATAAGATTTTGGGTAAATGACTCGAAATGGACCACTTCCAGAAGATAATGATGAATGAGGATGAGTAGTGATGTAGACCAACTGTCCAATGGGCACTTCACCGCACTCCTCTCTTCCACTAGTTTATGACCTATGGGTAGTAGTTTTGGCTTTTCTTGGTCAGATAGATATCTTGATATGATGAGAAAAAGATCAAGACCACCATTGCCTATGAGATCAGATATTTGACAGGATTCCACTAGAAAAGTGGGGTTTTGGGTTTTCAGGAGACTAGTATGGGCTCAGCATAGGTCACCATGGTACATGTCAGCACTATGAACCAAACCCCTCCGGATCAGACACTCATAGTTGGACAACATGAGCGTAGTGGTTAGCAGCCACCTCTAGGGAGACAAACACACAGAAGATGACATGTCAGAGACAATAGTGGATTATAATGTATACGATTAGGATTAGATTCTTAGTATTTAGATATCAGTGTCTCCGATAAAGTGCACAACCACCGACCGAGTGCACAACTGCCGACCAAGTGCATAACCACTGACCGAGTTGCACAATCGCCGACCAAGTGCACAACTGCCAACCAAGTGCATAACCACTGACCGAGTTGCACAACCGCCGACTAAGTGCACAACCGCTGACCGAGTGCACAACCACCAATCGAGTTGCACGACCACCGACCGAGATGCACTACGACCGACCGAGT
>JAVDBV010052097.1:0-17786 GCA_032619315.1 Piper longum
GCGGCGCAGTTGGTGGCGATGTTGGTTGCAATCAAAAGAGGACGTGACGGCGGAGGTGCTGGTGACGACGACCGGCAAAGTCTGGCCACAGGCTGGCCGGAAATTGGGCGTAACGGTGAGAAGTCGTCGTCGTTGGTGGCAGCGGTTACGGCCACAACAATGGTCATGGGTGGTCTCAAAATGTAGTTCTAGATGAGTGGAAGCCATTGGGGTGGTCGGGCCGTCCGGTGGTGGGTCGCTGACGCCGGAAAATAGCACAAATGGTGGCGGCGGCAGCATAAACCGTATCCAAAAACTTTGTCATACGCAGCGACTGCGACAGTTCCGGTGGTCGTGAGAGGTACCACTGGAGAGCTGGCTGTGAGGCGGTCTTAGGGGTGACGGTGTAGTGGCTAGGGGTGAGACGGAGACTCGTCGGCGGTGAACTGAAGTGGCTGCAGCGTTAACTCAATGAAAATCGTAAGAGATCTAGATTGGGAAAATAATATAATGAACCTAGGGTAGAGGTGGATGGCTACAGTATGTGAAAAATACCCCAACACCCATATTTCATTTAACCGGGTAACCGGGTAAAGAAAAAAAAATATAATATTTAACCGGGTAGAAAATATAATATAATTAATCATAATAATTTTCCAACATTCGATCATTCCCCAACTGAGTCGAATATATATAAATTTTGTTTTCATAGTTTTTACAGCGTATGGCTCATATCTTGCCACATGACACGATCTAGACGCTTGACAGCTCGTGGCCTAGTGGGACCCACCAATGGGTGTATGCAATATAGATATTAACGGAAAGCTCGGATTGAGACTATTTAAAGCCAAAATTGACTCGAGTCCTAAAAGTGACTCGATAGGCAGGAAACGAGGCAAGAAGGCTGTAACGACCCAACCCAAAGTGCAACAAAATGGGCTATGTCATCTCTTCAAATGTGGTTAATTAAGTTAAAGATCTATAATCAATTCTTACTTATGAACATGATCTTATCCCAGTAGGTATTAGATGTGTGACAAAGTTGAGGGATCTCACAATCCACCCACCTTAGGAAATTTCATCCCCAAAATTCATACACTTGGTTCGTTGCTAGCCCCAAGCCAAAACCTTCCCTCGCCCGTGACCCACGACCTTCCATTGCCTATGACCGAGAGCCTAGCTAATGACCGTAATCGAACCCACCATCTAACAAAAAACTAGGTTGCTCTGATACCATTTATAACGACAGGTCGAAAGTGCAACGTAATGGGCCTAAGTCATTTCCCTAACATGATTAACCCAAGTTAAAGATCTATAGTCCGTTCCTACTTATAAACAGGATCTAAGCCCAGTAGGTATTAGATGTTGCACTAAGTTGAGGGATCTCATAAAGGCTCAATGTGTCTCGAACCCTAAACTTAATCAAGATGGGCCCACAGGAGCACAATTGAGTGAATCAAAATTCCTATGCTGCATGCACATGAAATACCCAAAAAATCTCAAATGGATGCTAAATGCTGAAACAGCCTAGATCTAGCCATAAAATCCTAGCTAACTTATAAAAAAATCGCTTGCATACCTCGTGTATACACTGATAACTCATTATATATAATGTCATAACTAAAACTATCATGTGCATGTTGGGCATACTTAGTGTCACGGGGCTTCCCTTAGGGTAGAATTTTTCGCCCTAAAAGACACCACGTGCGGCTATTTCCCTCCAGGAAATATCAGCCAACCTCAAGTACGTAACGAAAACAGTCACTGCGATCCTGAAAATAGCAACACCAACATACCACCACTGAACTGCCGGTCGCACCCGAACTACCTAGTGCGCCCAACAGGATAGCGGTTACCGGTAAACGGCAATTCAGCACAATCAGCACATGCACTCGCGGTACCGATAAATCACACGAGTACCGCTACGCCAAGCAATTACCCAGCACACCCGAACCCACCGATACCACTACCCGATGCACGGTATATTGAGTTCTCGGAATCCCACCGAACTCGACCAAGTAACCAAACCCAATGTTGACTCTGGCCAATTACAGAACCTCGATTCCAACCTTTATTCCAATCAATGAACAAAGGAATACACAAGCAATCACACCCCTGACTACTTGCACATTGTGGACATGCAAACCCCACGACGTTGGTCTCCTATCCAACAAGGAAACCGTGAGAATTAAGAGAACCCCTCTCACATATAATCCTCACCACACTACCCCAAGTCTCACCCCTTGGTTTGACTTTTCACATGCAATTCACTCAACTATGAAAAACACTAAGGTTGCCGAACAAGTATTGTGTACTTCGATCCCTTGGAGGATGACCACTCCAAGAAATTGTGAAGTTCCAGCCCTTCGGCGTGAAGGTCCGGTTGCAGCAACTCCACCACCCGCACTGGATCTCGGTGAGTACTTCACCACACAGCACTCCCTCACAATCTCGCACTTGTTCTCTCCGCCACTCGAGTTTCTCTCCTCAAGATGCAGAAAACTAATTGCCGTCCCCCTCCATATGAAGACGCCAGCAGATATTTATAGGGTCTACCCGTGTTTATCTTGAACTCCCCAAGATACTCTTTGGATTTGATTCTATCTTTATCTCTAAGGATGTTGCCTTATCCAATTCGCCATTGGATAAGAGATCCTGAACTTTATCTACTACTCCACAGATAACGCTCCTCCATGTTTATCTTCTCCACAAGATAAGGCCTGGAATCAGATCACAAATCTTTCCATGATCTTTATCTTCAACCTGATTGCACCGCTGGCCAAGTTCCACCCATGGTTCGACCAAGTCCAGCCATAGAACCAAAGAGTTCCACCCTTCCGGCACTGTGGCAAATTTCGACCAGAATGCCGGAACTCGAGTACTGCTACTCATCAGCACTCGACACCGTACGAGACTGGGTACCGCTCCAAATACCGGTATCCAGTTACCGATCATGCCCACAAGTACCGCTACCGGGTACCGGTCACCAATAGCGCTCGTTCATCGCTCCATGTACCAGGACTGCTCGATCACTCGAACACACCGACCGATCCAAATACCGGTACTCGCTAGCACTGGTTCTTGGCACCGCTACTGATCCCCGCACGCACTACCCGTACCTAACGCAACCGAGTGCCGCTACTTATACCGATCACGCTGAGACCCGATACCGCTCAATGCTCGGTACCGCTCGACATGCGCCTGGAACTGGTGATCGATCACGCCTTGTCCTTGCTCGGTACATCTGATTGGTCATGCACGACCCCTGCTCATGACGCCTAGCCGATGGTGCTCGGTCACCAGCACTCGGCTATCGCTGCATCACGCACCACACCCATCATGAGGTCTCTCGGTCCCGACACAGCCCCATGCTCGGTACACATTACCGATACATCAGCCGAATGGACTACCACTCTCGATAGTCTCGTACACCATGTTCCATGCCTGCAACATAACACGGATTAGTGTGGTAGGTTGTTTTCACCACCACGATGCTCCGATCACCTCTCTTGGACACGGGATCCCTAGGAACAACCACCAAATTCTAGTCCCGTCTCGTCCCATGGACTAGACCTGTGACACTTAGCCTCCATAACATGCTCATATGGTCATTTGGGCCCCATACTCATATTCTGAAAATTAGTCTAGCTCGAGCTCAGTCGAACCGACTTGATATTGACCCGAACCGAGTAACGCAAAAGTAGGTAAAACCCTAACTTAAAATTGGGGTTTTACAACCTCTCCTCATAAAAATTATATCCTCAGAATTTCTAACATAAACTACAATCAGAGGACTCAACTAAAGATGTCATCTCGTTGGCAAACTGGTAGTTCTCCTTCAAAACTTAGTTGCAGATGGCCCAAACGACCAACTTGATGCTAGAACTCTAAAATATGATGAAGCTCACTAGCTCCTTAGTAATCTGGTTGGGTATACTATATGTAATCTTATCATTTGGAAAAACATGTCATACATATTGGAATCATCTAACTGAACTCACCATACATGATCGAATCATCTCGTTGGCCTTGCTCCGAGGGTCACTGCAAACTATGTGGACTGGAATGCAATTACCTTGGCGGGAAAAACCTAGGTAGGGTACTACTCTGAGCTAAATCAAGAAAACTATCTCCGTGTGAGGCATGTGAACTAACATGTACCCATGCCTCCCTGATCCTCATCAATGTGATAGGTCACTACGGGTACCCTCAAGGCACTCTGCTCCAAGTCGTATGGCTATACTAAGGTGTCCTGCGAGTCTTGCTAACATATGGTCGACACTAGTACAAAATAAAGGTTTATCCTAATGACTTGTATGGCTCACTTTTGCCAGTCTAGGTCAAATACTCAGATGTCCCTAAACTAAGAAGTAGACTACTCACCAGGTCTTAGCTAACTCAGTCCCATGTCAAGTATCTCACTGTGTTCCATAATTGAACAAGGATAGCTGCTATAACTCTACTGTGTGCTATGATTCTTGTAACTTTATATATGACCACTAACTGCTACTGAAGAGGGCTCTATGATGGAACGGAGGCAAGAACACATGTACACATGTACAATGTGTCTCAAGGAGTATGAAAATATACTCTGCATGACTACATTTGGTTTCTAGCACATGCGCTGGTCAACTTCTACTCATCTCAACCATTTGGAAAATAGATAGTATGATTGATATATCTAGGAGGGTGATGTGAAAATACTCGGGTAGAGACTCGGCTCTGTCTAATATCCCGAGTCACATGGGAAGAGGCCGGAACTCTCGTAGAAAATTAATCACATCGCTCTAGGGCTCTAGATGGGAGGTGTCTCATCCTCACGTAGTCTGGCATCTTGTCTCTATCTATGGTGATGTAAGGATATTTGCTTGAGTCGTGATGGGGTAAGGAAACTCTGTATAGGATAGTCGGTGACTCAAAAATATGGGCAGGTCCACAGACATGTCTCTAAGATTATCATGATTGGACTGCGCCATAGGTAGCCAGCCTATGGAACAGCTAGTTAATGACGAGTCTAAGAGATGGCTTCTAAGTGGCTCTAGTTTAATCAACTAATAGTAGGCATGTGTTTCTCAATACCGTACTAGTCATGCATTTCTAAATGGATGGGGTTCAAATGACCCAGGGAACCACTATCTCCCCTCGAGTTTACAGGAACTCATAGTGGGTTTGACACGTGTCTCATCTGCTCTTCAGTGGTGTGTGACCTATCGTCCCGTATCGATTTATAGTTCTAATCTTGACTCACATGACTACTACCGTTCTGGTAGACTCTCAAGCAAAGCTGTCAGTTAAGATGAGCATACACTCTTGTCCTTCTATCTGGTCAGCGTGGTATGGTTTGACTAAAGTTCCTATCTTCATTGTTCCCAGACTTGGGTGAAGTTGTCTCCTCTAGACTGGTCTGCCATCGGCTACCTTCACTGTAAGTTCTAAATAGTACCACAAAGGTACCTCTTATTACTAGGGGGAAAGGCTAAATCGTATGTGTCAAGGTAAGGACCTAATTGTGCTAGCGAAGCACAAGGAAAACAATGTCTCCCTAATGGACACTCCCTCGCTGAACCCATCATCTATGCCAAAATTCTAATATGAGTCAATCAACTCTCTCTAGCTAGGCCAAACTCTGAATGAGTTAAGCTATGTATTTGATCATTTGCTAACCATTTGATCTGTGTAACCCTGGCTATGGGTCACATGTATGTTGTGGCCACCCCATTTGGATATCATACTATCATATTCTCTAACTCTGCCCATGCACACACATTTAATTAACCAATCTATTAACACTGTATGATGATACTATGTCTATAATACACATTTAACCTAAGGATGTCAGGTCATGGCAACAATATGCAAGATAATTATGTATCTCATATTGTGCCATCTCATCAGAATAAATCTAGTACGCTTAACTTTCCACTATCTGGTGATGCTACCGTAGATATATCTTGTCCTCAATCTCTAACACTACTATGCTCTGAAACTATGACATGTGGTCTCTATGCAATGCTAAGAACATCCTCAAGTAGTTGTCCTCCTGTAGGGTGAGGTAACTACTTGGTCTTTACTTCCACAGTAACTACTCCACTCAGTCAGCAATAGTGCAATATACGGACGGTGGTTGTGCATCACAGACGGCTGTTGTGGGCATTTGGTTGGTGGTTATGCATCACAGATGGTGGTTGGGCAACTCAGATGGTGGTTGTGCATCATGGAGAGTGGTTGTGCAACGCGGACGATGGTTGTGATACTCGGACGACGGTTGTGCTATCAAGGTGCGGAAGCCTAATCTGATCATGTATGTCATGAACCAATTACTATCTCTGGTATGTTTATTTCCATATGCCTATCTCCCCAAAGGTAGCTCTTACTAACTTAGCTCAGGTTATCCAACCATGCATATCTCATCCGGAGGGGTCAGGATCATAGTGGTGACACGTACGATGGAAAGATAATCTTGAGCCCACACTGGTCTCCCAGAATCTGGAGTAATTACTCCCATAAGAGCTAATTGTCTCTCACTGGAAATCACTTATCCAGCCATAATAGATCGAGTGATATCTGGTCAAGCTTCTAAATCTGTGATCAAAGGTAATCTCGTTCATCCTTGATGTATTCATAATTCTGTCTATTGAAGAGTAGCCAAAAATATTCTTGGATAGACATACACTAGTGGAAGAGGGAGGGGAGGCGGTGAAGTGTCCATTAGACTATAGGTCCACCTCGCTATTCATCCTCATCCACTGCTATTTCCTGGAAGTGGTCCATCTATTAGGCTGATTTGCTGGCATTGTCACATCTCCATCCACAAAGATCTTTATGAAGGTCTATGTTCCCAATTGTAGACCTCGGACTATGCCTAATGGATTTATTTAAGGCACTCGCTGGTCCATGCTTACGTGCCACACAACTATGTGAGTATCTCCATAGTTCAAGCTTCCTATTGGTGTCATCTCTTATAATTGCATCTTGCAATGTATAGTATTCTAAGGAAGGACCGATGTGGAGACATGCAAAAGGCAGATAAATGCTACAATGTGGCCACCAATGTTCTAGGTACTCTTGGTCACAAACCCACTCAACCTCAGCTAACTGAGTATTTGAACCATCTAAAAAGTCCAAATCTCTAGCATAGTAAAGGGAAGGATGAGTCACTAAACTTATCATGGCATGAGATCCATGCTGGCATCTACTTAAATCATAATCTCATTTCTAATAACTTATACAATCATTAACATTGAAACATGCACTGTTCTGGCCTGACTCAGAATACAATCTGAAATCTTAAGAAAAATGCATGTTGACTTGTCTAAGGACAGCTCCACACACTTGGCTCAAAACAAAAATCTTCCATCTCAATTGACAAAGACATGGCTCAAATACCAATTTGTAACACCCCAATTTTAGTTCACTTAAGAACTGAATAAAAAATGTTACGATCGAGTCGAGTCATGTTTAAAGTTGTCAGTCAGTACGACTCAATCAATAAAATAGATCGAAACAACCTTCTTGGTGTCATGAGAATGGAAGACATTATTAAATACACGTCAAAACATATCGAACATAAATAAAAGTAACATGTCGTTGAGCTCAAGTGTGTGTAGCGTTTATCTATCCTCCCACCAAAGTCAACTTAATATTTCAAGACCTATGTATATTATATGAAAAATGTCAGTAACGAATATTACTGGTGCAAAAAATAACAAATACAAACTGATAAATGGGTATTCCATTAGCCACGAAAACTTATGAAACTTTAAGATTGCCTCACACTGGGCGGTAAGCAAACAAACTTAATCAAGTGTCAGCCTGCATGCACGGGTCATAATTATATTCATACATACAATGCTTACGCCCTCACATCTTCCAAATCATCCACCATGGTACTTGAGTGGCAAAAGGAATAGTTAAGTTAGTGCCACAAATTCCGGAAATGGCTGCATTAAGCAGTACCCTCATATACCGCACTGCCTCAAGGTTTGAAGGAGTACTATTGTGGTCCATATATATCTCTATACCACTCATTCTGTCATTCGTGAAATCCGTAAAAATGTGCACACTTATATAATAGGCTTTGGGAAGAGGCTTGGATCATACATTTTTGGAGCTTAAGTTCGAAAACCAACAAGGGATCTCATCCTTGTAGTTTTATTAAACATGTGTAAAAAACACGACTAAGTATCCCAACATCGAAGGGATCCGATAAACACCATTGATGTCGTCCTACATATAAACACAATTTAACTCTACACGTAAGGAGTCAAGTAGAGAGGGAGAGTCCTGCAGACCTGTGGTCCAAGCTCCAAGCGCATCCATACATCTATGGTGAGCTTGGACTCCGTAACCTATATCGAAACCCATTGCGAAGAAATAATAATATCTCTATATGATGCATGATTGTGGTGTGTATGCTCACATCATCAATACATCCTAATAAATAAGACAGTACTAAATAAACCTACAGCTAAACATTCAGCACACAAATCAAGACATAATAATAAATAAGTAAATACACTCATAGATAATTAAGTAAAAATAAATACATGAACATAAATAATACCATAATCACAAAGTAGTATCATAGTTATACAATATAGAAATGTATAATTAAATACAAATACATAACAACATACATGTGAATAGATAAATAAATAAATGAATAAATCCAATTTAATTAACATAAATAAGACTAATATTAACAAATAAATATATCATTATTAATAATAAATAAATAATAAATAAATAAATGACTAATATTAATTATTCATGAGGAATATTAATATAAATATTAAATATACGAACATACGACTAAATACGTATAAATAATAACCCGAGTAAGAAAATTATTAATAATAAATTTATTAATTAATTAAAATAAGATAAAAATGAACAAAAATAATACCTATGAATAAATACATTATCAATAGAAATAATCAGTCACATAATCATTCATCACAATCAACAAATATATAAATAATAAGAAATTAATAATCATCGACAAATAAATAAATAAATAAAATAATTAATAAATAAAGAAAAAAATACTCATAACATCGAAACATGCTAAAGCATGTGAATATTCATCTAAACTAATATGAAAGTTCTTGAATTACCAAAAAACGGTGGAAGAACGAATGAAAATGGTTCGAAAATAAGCTGAACCGGACTGGATTGGGCTGAGTCAACATGGCCTCAGTTAAATAAACTGTTTGGCTGGGTTGGATAGGCTGATGGACACGAACATGGACATGGCTGGCGGACTTGGGCATGACCATGCGAACGCAAGTGGACGGATGTGAACTGGGTAGACGTGTAGAAAGGGGATGGCGGTGCCAGCCCTCGGAAAATGTTGACGGTAGTGTGGCTGGGGTTGCCGTCGGTTGGGATCGTCGGAGGGGAGGATGGGGAACACGGTGTTGGTGGTAGTCGGTAGACTCTGGCCACTGGCATTCTGGAAAACCGTCGAGAATTGGTAGTATTGCTCCCGGGTACGGCAATGTCACCGGCGGCGATCACGGCCACAACGGAGGTTGTTACCAGTCTCAAATGGTAGATCTCAGTGTGATGAGGCTTTGTTGATGGTCTGTCTCGCCGACACCAAGAAAAGGCCCAAAAGGGTGGCAGCACCAATGATGAAAAGTAATAAAAAAATTCAATCACCGACAGTGACTGTGGCAATGCCGATGGTGACAGTGAGTGCGGACCAATTGTCGGCTACAAGGTGGTCACGCCCGTACCGATCCTGAAGCCAGAGGAGAGCCGCGATCTGGCTGGCGGCGAGCAAAAGTGGTGGTGGCGACAATGATGGAACATTCAAAATCGAGGGGCATCGCTGGAATAAATGGGTGGAGCTAGGTTTGAGTGTACGACTCAGATCTTCCCATGTGGCATGATCTGGACGCTCGATAGCTAGTGGCCTAGTGGGGCCCACATATGGGTGTATGCAATATACATAGGGACAGAAAGCTCAGATCAAGACCATCCAAAGTTGAAACTGACTCGAGTCCTAAAGGCTACTCGATATCCCGAAAACAAGGCAAGAAGGCTAAATATTCCTTGAACCCTGAGTTTAATCAAAATGGCCCCAGCGATCCAAAATTCCTATGTTGCATGCACATGAAACACCCCAAATTGATGTTAAATGCTAAAACGACCTAGATTTAGGCCTAAACTCCTGGCTAACTTATATAAAAATCATATGTATACCACATGTATACACTAATAACTCATTATCTATAGTATCATAACAAAACTATAATGTGCATGTCGAGCATACTCAACCTCCATAACATGCTCATATGGCCATCTTGGCCCCATACTCATATTTGGAAAATTAGTCTAGCTCGAGCTCACATGAACCGCTCGATACTAACCCAAACCGGGTAACGTACAAATAGTGAAAACCCTAACCCAAAACTGGGGTTCTACATATGTATTATTGAATGAGTTGTGGACATTGACTTGCACTGCTTTGGTAGAAAAGTCATATGTCATGATATGTGTGGTGTTTTTGCATGTTATTTATTTTGTTGCATTCATATAGAATAGATCTACAACTTTCATGCACATTATTTTGTTTGTTATGGCAAACTAGGTAAAACATGGAAGCTTCAACGGTCACTATGACCTGACCGTCAATTTCCCCAATTTGTACGCTGTAATGTAGGTTGTTGTTAATGTCCGTCTTTTGCACGTTTGTTTAGAATGCTTGCCAATAGCCCCAATTGGCTCTATAAATTTCAGATGGAAGCTTGTTGAATCTACATTTGTGACTATTGTGTTTGCATCAACTGAATCAACATCTCTTCCATGGTTAGCTTCTTCTTAGCAGATGGCTGAATCCTATTTTGTGCTTGGGCTTGAGCTTGTGGTTTTTGACCACCAGTTTGATTTCCTGCCAATAAAAAATTTGGATGGTTCCTCCATCCAGGATTATAGGTGTTGGAGTAGGGGTTGTTCTAATTCTTGTTGTAATTTCCATTGAAGTTGGTGGTCTCAATTTCTATTCAACATTACTCCCACGAATGGTTATTTTCATAGAAATTACAGGATAGGACTTGTGCTGCTTGTGCATGGACCTGAGTCTTGGTCTATATGTTTTGCATCTGCTTGCTTAATGCTGCCGTTTGGGTTGACAGAGCATTGAAAACATCCTTTTAGATTACTCCTAACACATTCTTCCTCGATGTCCTATCATATATTATCTGATGATGACTAGAGGTTAGCTTCTCCATAAGCTCATATTCTTCATCATAAGTCTTTGTCGGCCTAGCTAACGTCCTTAGACCAACGTACCTTCTAATACGGAACCAGGAGGCTCTAATACCACCGATAACGACGCGCCCGTTTTGAGCCACGAGCCAAATGTTACAATATAAAACTAAGCGCCTCATAAATTAATTTTCGATTAATTTATCAATATCATAAATAAAATCATAATGTAAAATTTTGGGTTAAAAAATACAAATTAAATTCATATGCAAAAAAATAATTAAAATTCTAATTCTAAGTTATGCCATGAAATAAAATATAAGATAACCACCCATGGAACAAACCGAAATCACATTGACATGTAAACAAACCAAAAATATAATAGCAACTAAAGTAAGAAAAATCAATAGTCTAATAACAGAGTCCTCTATGTAACACCTTGATTTCGGTTGACTTAAGAACCGAATCAGAAATGTTGTGATTGAGTCGAGTCATGTTTAAAGCTGATAGTCGATACGAATCGATTGATTAAATAGATCGAAATAACCCTCTTGGTGTCATGAGAATGGAAGACGTTTTCAAATAAACAACAAAATACATCAAATATAAACAAATGCAAGAAAGAAAATCTTATGTTGAGTTCAAGTGTGTGTAGCATTTATCTGTCCTTCCGTCGAAGTCGATACAAGATTTACGAGACCTACATATATTATAAGAAAACCGTCGGTAACGAATGTTACTGGTCCGAAAAATAACTAATACAATCTGGCAAATGGGTATTCCATTACCCACGAAAACATATGAAACTTCAAGAATGCCTCACACTGGGTAGTAAGCAAACATATTTAAACAAATGCCGGCTCGCATGCACGGCTCATAATCATAATCATACATACATATAACGCTTACACCCTCACACCTTCCATATCACCCGCCACTGTACTCAAATGGAAAAAAGAACAATTAAGTTAGTGCCACATATTCCGGAAATGCGCTGCATTACGCAGTATCATCATACACCCGCACTGCTTAATGGTTTGAAGGAGTACTAACACGGTCCATACATATCTCCGTACCACTCATTCTCTTATTCGTGAAATCCGTAAAACAGCGCGTACTTATATAATAGGCTTAGGGATGAGGCTTGTATAATAGATTTCTGGAGCTAAAGTTCAAAAACCAAGAAGGAATCTCATCCTTGTAGTTTTATTAAACTTGCATATAAAATACGGCTAAATGACCCGACATCGGAGGGATCCGATAAAACTCTGCCGATGTCGTCCTACGTATAAATTACGATCAAACTCTACACACAAGGAGTCAAGCAGAGAGGGAGAGAGTCCTACGGACCTGTGGTCCAAGTTCCAAGCGTATGTGCACATCTACGGCGAGCTCAGACTTCGAAGCCTACATCGGAACCCACTGCTAAGTATGCTAAGTAAACATTAATGTCTCTATATGATGCATGCTCGTGGTGTGTACTCATATCATCAATACATCCTAATAAAGGAATCAATGCTAACAAACTTATAATTAAACACTTGGCACGTAAACCGAGACAAAATAATACTAGATAATAAATAATAAATATACAAGAAACTATACTCATGGATAATTAGATAAATAATAAACACATAATCATGAACATAAATAATACACTAATGATAAGATAATAATATAATTATACTATATACGTCCATAGGCAAACATGAGTAAATATTATGTATACTCGTGTTAGTAAGCAAATAAATAATCAAATAATTATTAATTAAATAAATAATACTTTAAAATAATAAATAAATAGTTAATAGTCATTAATCACAAATAATAATAATATTAGGCATACAACACAAGAATACATAATTAAATACAAATAAATAAAAACATACACATAATGAATAAATAAATAAATAAGTTAATTAATAAAAAAATAAATAAATAAATAAACTTTAGTGACCATAATAAGACTGATATTCATATGTAAATATAATATTAATAATAACAAGTAATCATGTAAACATTCATCTTATATGATAAACATATCATTAAAATAAATAAATAGTAATAAACAAATAATTAATTAATTAAAATAATAATTAAAGAAAATTCATCATAACTGGAAATCATGTTAAACAATGTGAATATGAATCTAAACTAATGTATTGGTTCTCGAATTACCGAAAACGGTGCAAGAATGGACGAAAACGGTCCGTAATGAATTGAACCGGACCAAACCAAATTGAACTAGACCAACCCGAATAGCCTGAACCAACCCGGGCTGGAAATTGGGTCGGGTTGGTTCGGCGGACCTGAACTGGATGGGCGGACTCGGACACGGATTGGCAGACGTGATCGCGAACAGGCGGACCTCGAACTAGGTAAACGGGCCAGACGGGGGCGGCGGTACCCGTCGCCAGAAAACGCCGACGGCGGCACGGCAACGGTGACCGCCGGTCGGGATCAACAGAGGAGATGACGGGGAAGGTGATGGCGGTGACGATCGGAGGAGTCCGGCCACTGGCTGGCCAGAAAATGGTCGGAAACGTGCGGTGTCGCCGCCGGGTGCGGCGACATTGGCGGCGGCGATCGCGGCCGTGGTGGTCATCGTGGGTTGTCTCAAAATATAGATCATGGTGAGTTGAAGTGGTGGTGGTGGTTAGATTGGCCGGTGGTGGCTCGCCGTCGCCGGAAAACGGCCCGATTGGCGGCGGTGGCGGTGGCGGTGGAAACCGACAACAAAATCGTTGTCGCCGGCGACGACTGCGGCGGCTCCGGTGCTGATGGTGAGTACGAACTAATAGTCGGCGGCGAGATGGTCACCGTCGTACCGATGGTGTGGCTGGAGGCGGGCTGGGGTGTCACCGGCGGCGAGTCGAACTGGTGGCGGCTTAAGGGTGGAAAATTTCAAAATTATGAAACCCCGGAAATCAATGGGTGAGATAAAGATGAGTGGTCGGATAAGATCTCGCCACGTGGCATGATCTAGTCATCCAATAACTCATGACCTAGTGGGACCCACCTATGGGTATATATATTATAGATATGGACGGAAAGTTTGGATCGAGACCGTCCGAACTCGAAACTGACTTGAGTCCTGAAATTGACTCTATAGGAGGGAATCGAGGTAAGAAGGCTAAATGGGCCTCAAACATTGAACTTAATCAAACTGGGCCCACAGGGGCACAAATCGAGTGATCTAAAATTCTTATGATGCATGCAAATGATGTACCTATAAAAGCCCAAACGGATACTAAATGCCGCAAGGGCCTAAATTTATACCTAAAATCATGTCTAACATATACAAACAAATCTGTATACCTCAGCATACACTGATAACTCGTAATTTTATTATCTGCATGTTTCACATAATCAGCCACTATAACATGCTCATATGGCCATCTGGGCCCATACTCATAATCTGAAACTATTTTGGCTCGATCTCGCTCATACCAACTCGGTATTGACCCAAATAGGGAAAAACTCAAATTGGGTAAAACCCTAACCCGAAAATGTGGTTTTACGCTCTAACTATTCTGACTCTAACTCATCCATCCATGCTCACATTTGCGAAGGCAATTTTGTGTTAGCCATAGAACCATTAAGTCGTATACTTACAAGAAACAAGTCAATATAATCCACATCATTATTTATTAAATTTTTTGTGATTATGAGCCTTTGACAAACTCTAATTATGCCGAGTGGGGTGGCTATCCCATCCAAGTACAATCCCATGTATGTGCACACACGTTATGTGGCTTATAGCCTGTACTTATCGATATTTGTCATTGACTCACCCTTTCGGTATCATAAGTACACTAGTACATAATGAGTCACCTTGTGCCATTGTGATCATCACCCCATTCGGCGTGGATGCAGGTATTTCATCTTTTGCAAAATTTTAAGGGTGTGGCCCCATGTCCGTCTGACTCAATTCCTTGACCCCCAATTGCGCTAGATGCATGGTGGTCAAATCTGGGCTAAGGCCAACGATGGCTACCAAAAGGGAATATGTAACATTTTAAGTAATTACACAGATCTGGACATGTGATGGGCACTCGCAACTACGATACAGGATCCTAATTTGAATATGATAATACAAGTATACATAAGTATAATTTTATACGAGGAATAATGTGTGCTATGAAATGACTTAATTATATCATGACTTAACAAAATAAAGCATGCAACAAGCAAGTATAAAATTAAATAAATCTTTAAATTTAAACAAATGTAACATGTCTGGTGAGATAATTAATCGTTCATGTGACATAATCAATTAAGTTATACCTTACCTTTTAAATTAATTATTCAAATCACAATTCACCCTTAGCCAACAAGAAAATAATTATTAACATACTAGCATGTATTTAATTACTAATACTAGTATATTTTCCTTGACACGTTAATTATTTAACCAAAGAAACCTTATTCCAATTACGGTCTTAGGGATTAAAGTTACCATTTAAATTTTAATTAATATTACCTCTTAACACCGAATTAGTAGAAACTTAAGTACACCTTTAATAATTTAATATCCTTTTTGCAAATTCTACATATTTATCTGGTAATTAATTAATTAAATCTATTAAACTATTTTAAATAATTTTTATTATCATAATTCAAGGATACCACTAATGAAATTATGTTAAATTACTCATTTTAGAGAGGTTTGAACTTTAATTATTTTACCTCATGCTACTAAGATCTAACACTTGATGCTTGTTATATTATTTTATTTTGATAGCCCACTTTTCTAATATAATTGACTAGTTGTTAACATGACCAAATATATTAATTTGTGATTCAAGCTAAACTTGAAAAAAAATAAGTTTAATAATAACTCTATCATGAATAACCTATTATCAACACTATTACAAAATATTTATTTTAGACATAAAAAACTATACTAACTTTATCTTATTAACGAATTATAATATAATATTATTTACGCTTATTTTATTTATTAGCAAGATTTAATAAACAATCATGCCCATCGGACTATGAACAGATTGAAGGTTCTAATTAACCAATATTACAAACCTTAATTAACCAATTATTAAAATAGTCAATTTTACCTATTTCATGTTTAATTTTAGTCTTGAATATAGTTTAATAATAATTACATTATAACTGGCGTGCTATTAACTAATATTACATTGATGTTAAAGGTTAAAACTTCATGAATCACTTATAACATCCGATATTTACTTATAAACTTGTAATACACGAATCAATTATAAACAATTAATCAATATAGTAATATCAAACTACCCATGGATTAATAAGGTTGGTTTAACTTAACCATGATTATTTGTAGGCATAAATTGGCTATTAATTTAATCACCATGGCCACAAAGTGTAAGGAACACCAATCATACAACCTACACAACATCAAGCAATTGGAAACAGTGTATAAGAAAAATATTTTAAAGAATAAAGGATTAAACATACAACCCGCAGCAAATAATAACTCTACTTCTATTTGAGTAGGATCAGCAAAAAAAGTTAATTTGTCATGGCTGAGTAAAGAAGAATGAAAACAGGAATAGCATGGGGCGAACAAACCAAAACCAGGACTCCCACACAATCGGCATGAACACTATGCACCAAACGGAAGAATACATACCACAAATAAAAAGAAAAAAAATAGATGTGTGCATGACAAAAAGAAAGAGAAGGGGAGAGATAGGTACCAACACATGAAAAAAAGTGGAGAGGAAGTCGTCACAGAGGGAAAGAAGTGAAAAGGAATGATGATGGTCGTTTTTTTAAAATAAAGGAACTACCTCCATATGTTTTCCACCAAAATCCGAAAATCTCAACTCCCCCGTTATCCTTAGCCAACTACTAGAACTAGTCAAAATAGGTCAGGATTCTTCTAGGCACCTAAGCCTAGCCAATATTGTTCATACAAACATGATGGCTAGCCTGCTTGACTCGACCATAAATAAATAAACAAAAACCATTAAACTACTTTGATTTTACTATCTCTTCAACGCTGAAATTTTTGCCCCTAAAAATATTATAATGGCTAAAAGAATAATTAAGATTAATTATTACTTTTGTATTGGTTGGTGTAGACCAATTTGTTAACTAATTTATCTAGTTATAGTTCGACTTGTAAGTGACATTGAACTTTGATGAAATAAATTTTTTTTTTATATATTTTATTCATCCAATTATGATAGTACAAACTACAAGAACATTATTCCACAAATATGCTAGGGTATTTCTTCGATATTTTCTGCTCAACTCATGTTGCTTCCCCTTGGTTCATCCATAACACTTTACCAATGGAATTTTCTTATTCCGGAGTGTCTTTATTTCTCTTGTTAGAATGCAAATCGATCTCTCCACGTAAGTTAAATATGATTGCAGCTGTAAAACCCGGGCAATTGGCCCGAGGGTTTTTACTGTCGGTTCGGTTGTTACCTGAATCAAGTTAGTAGGGTCCGGCCCTTCTTGCCGTGGTTTATATATGATATGTTGTAAGTTGCCCGGCCTTAGCCTCCTTCAGCGTTCAGAACGTCTGTTTGGATGCGGCACGCCCGGTTTTATGATGTTTGGTCCAATTTAATCGTATATAGTTAGAT
>JAVDBV010052110.1:0-19753 GCA_032619315.1 Piper longum
TTAAAAATCAAGGCGGCGGCGGTGACGGGGTGGAGGTGAGGGAGAGGGGTGGCATTCTCGTAATTAAAAATTGACTCGAGTCCGACTCGAATATAAAATAATAATTAATTCAAAATAATTTTAAAAAATCCAAAAAAATATTAAAAATATAATAAACTATAATACACATAATAATATCAAAATAACATCAATATATAATTTTTATATATTTATGTTATAAATTATCAATATATAATTTTATATATCCGATTCGGACCGATTCCGATTCCGATTCAGACCGATTCCTGACCGATTCAAAAAAACCGATTTTTGGCCGATTCAAACCGATTCCGATTCCGATTGCGATTCATTGAATAACCGATTCTGATTCCGATTCCTATTCCTGCAACCATGACTTTTAACAACCAGCGTCGCAATGCTAGTTTTGAGCCCAATTTCTAGACTCTAGTGTTCGGACACTAGCGCGTGTTGGGTCATACCCATTCATGCCCGATCATTTCTTTTGTCATTTTTTTTTATAAACCCTCCTTTCTAAGGAGTAAAAAGAATTGGACATGCATTTTTAGTGTCTTTCTTTCTCACTCTGGCTCATGTGATTTTATTAAGCTTTTTGAGATAAAACTTGAATTTCAAATAGAGTTTGGATTTGATCATGCAGCGGCCAAGTTCTGGCAGGCACTTTTCCCAACACACACAGCCATGGCCTTTAACATTACATCCAGCAAGGGTTGGATATGTTGGTTGCTTTTACTGATGAGCGAAGTTTTTGTATATGAACCTATAATAGTCATCAAACAATTACTAGTCATCATAATCGTAGATTTTTTCAGTTTAGTAAATCTTACGGTGTATATTTGGTTTGTGCTGGATGCCCACGTTATTTAGTGTGGTGGGCTCCGGAACTTGGTCGTGTCCACCCTCAAACACCTATTATTTTGCAGTCTTTTTAATTAGTGTAAAATTTCTCATTAAACTTTTTACCTGAAAAAGAGAATATATTTTAATATTACTAGTCAGTGGAAAATAAGCTTAATTATCAATATATATATATATATATATTTGCCTTAAATATTACTAGCCAAATTTAAATTTAAAAATAAAAAAATAATAAACTTCATTGCCGCCAGCCATAGACAACCCAAGACGACCAAGTCTGACTGCCCTAAGGCCATAGACGGCGGGTGGCCAAGTTGCCCCAAGGTCAGGGGTGGCAACCCTTGGTTATGAGCGGTATGGCCGCTCTGGCCTTGGGGCAACTAGATCTGATTGCCCTATATCGGAACGGCCGGTTTCTAAAAAATAAATTTTTTTTAACTCAACTGTTGTCTTATCATTATAAAAAATTCTCCTCTTTTCTAGTAATTATTTTTTATTTTCCCATTACTAAGTAATATTAAAAAATATCTTCTTTTTTCGGGTAAAAAGTTTTTTCGGATTCCTGTGGAAACCCTAAACCCTAAACCATCATTTTCTCTCACCTCCCCTCCATGTCATGTTCATTGTGCTTTCACTCAGGTTTGTGAGTAAGCTTTCCGTTAACTTCCAAAATCTTGTTCTTGACAAAGAAGCTCAATGCTGGAAATATTAATCGACGAATATGTCCAATTTGAGTAATTATCTTGTATTTTACATGGCTTCAAAATGGGTATCGAAGATTAATTTGGAAACACCTGAGGTCTTTTGATATGCAATCGACTATGACTTATTCTTATTCAAATTTTCTTTTAAAGAAGATTGTCAATGCAAACTTCATTCGTCCAACAAGCGTGAAAATTGTTAAGATAGTTCCAATTTGAGGCACATTTTTCCAAGTTTCCAATCAGTACAATGGAGATAAAGTTTGTCGAAGCCTCTACCACTCGGTATATTGGTGGTGCCTCTAACAATGTCTTCATCAACCAGTTAAAATGCTTAGGGGATGAATACCTGACGATGGACAATATTTTGTATATAGTAGTTTATTTGTAATTTGCACCATTTTGTCTTCTATTAAGTTAGATCCCTCATTAAGAGGTTTCCTTTTAATAGTCTTTAAGTCTTGGTCAAGTCCAATATTAAGTGGAGTCTTTATTAAGATGTTTGAACTTTGACTAAAGACTAGGCATGGTCCTTCTTTTCTATAATTATGTAAAACCTTTAAGCTTGTAAAATAAAAATCAATTCAAAGAAAGTTTTTTCTTTAATTTATATTATTATTGTTATCTCTTCTTCTTCTTTTTAATGCATTGAAGATTAAGAAAATTATTAGAGAAGATGTCAATTAACACCACATTTTTCCGGTCCAACTCAGGTTCACATCTAGGGCTCCTAAATGAGCGAGCGACCCGAGCTCAACTCGTACTCAAACTCAAGTCGAATAATTCGAAATTCGTTCGAACTCGGCTCAAGATCGAACGAATTTTCAACATATATACTCGAAAATTAACTTGAATATTTTTTATGGTGTTCGAGTTCGACTTGAGCTCGAATACCGTTAAAGTATTTAATTTTGACAGCTTGTTCGTGAGCTCGATTACAAAATCAAAAATATCTCACTTAACTACGTTGTTATCACGAACAAGCTGTCAAAATTGTATACTTTTAAGGTGAAGACCTATCATCTAAGCTATC
The DNA here is from genome assembly GCA_032619315.1 of Piper longum. Classification (NCBI taxonomy): domain Eukaryota; kingdom Viridiplantae; phylum Streptophyta; class Magnoliopsida; order Piperales; family Piperaceae; genus Piper; species Piper longum. Next base: position 2,611 of record JAVDBV010052110.1, read on the forward strand.
TCACTACGTTGTTATTATATTGTATATAAATAAATATAACTAGTTCTAATTAAACTTATATATATATATATATAAAGACTATCTTAACTAGGGAAAGATAATATTTTTGTCTCAAACTTTAATATGAATCATTCGATTACAAAGACGACCCAAATTTAATGAAAATAAAATAAAATAAAATATAACACCCCCACCTCTATCATCATTTAATATGTAGTTGATAATAATATTTATTTATGATTTTAAATGTATTTTGAGTAGATAAGTGATATTACGTATATTATTATATTATTTTATCGAATCGAGTTCGAGTCAAGCGACGAGTTGATTTTGAGTCGAGTTTGAGTTATAACCGAGTCGAGTCGAGTCGAACACTGCCTTTCTCAAACTCGACTAGTAGGATTCGAGTTCGAGTCGAGCTCGAGAATGAGAATTTAAATGTCAAATATCGAATTGAGTCGAGCCGAGCAGAGCCGAACGTCAAATACTCACGAGTTGGCTTGCTCAATTAACAACCCTAATCTCATCAAATAGATTAAAGCCTCATTTCTTTTTTCCTTGGTGTGCCTGTCTACCATGTGCCGTATGTTTGCCAATTTGCACACACCCACTTCCATCTCCATTGCCACTACCCCTCTTAACCAACGCCATCAACACCACCTCCACCCCATCCACCACCTACCTCATTAGGCAGCACACATCATATATTGGACTTTTTATCGAACGACAATATCTACGGGTTCCCCAAACTTCACAAACTCCCCAACTACTACCCAAGATGATGTCCTAATACGATTATAGACTCTCACTTCAAGTGTTGCGAACCTCACTCAACAGTTGGCTACTACTAACAGTCGTGTAGATCATACCCCTAGCTAACTAGAACAACTTTCCAATGATGTTGCTACCCTTTCAGCATCGGCCTAATCTGCTTCTATGGTTCGCTTTTGCACATTGAAACCTATGGTAGATACTCTAAAATTTTCAGCATCAAACGTACTTACGAAGGGTCCTTATGTCGACCTTCTTCCTCCAGCTATTATTCCTCAAGCTAAAGGTATTCAAGATATGGAAAGCCATGGTTAAGCTTTGCCTGACCTTCATCAATATGAAAGTTGTCTCTGGCTAATACTCTTAAATGCACAATTGAAGAGCTTCGTGAAAATGCTCAACCCTCACAGGTTGAAAATGCCATGATTCTCAAGAAACCAAATGTTATTCATGACCACTCAGAAGATTTTGATTCAAAAGTTGATTTATCAAGTTTGGGTTAAATTTCATTCCGAGTGATTGAATGGATCCTAGCTCACATAAATGTTTTTAAGTTGTTCGCACTTCTCTGTGACGTCATATTTTAGATTATATCATTTACTTTTGCAGAACAGAGACTCATGATAACCTACATTGCAACATTTATTTATTTTTCATAACCGCTCCAATTCTTTTACTATAAATTTTGAGGGCGAATTCTTTCAATGAAAAGGGGAATTGATGATGGACAATATTTTGTATATAGTAGTTTATTTGTAATTTGCTCTATTTTGCCTTGTAATAAGTCAGATCCCTTCATGAAGAGGTTTCCTATACCAAAGACTATACATGGTTTTTTTCTTTTTGTAAATGTATAAAAACTCTAGGCTTGTAAAATAAAAATCAATTCAAACGAAGTGTTTTTTCTCAAGTTATATTGCTCTTGTTAGCTCTTCTCCTTCTTCTTCTTCAAGCATTAAGATTAAAAATACAATCGGAGAAGGTGTCTGTTGATATCATATTTCTCCGCTCCATCCCAGTATCTCATCAATTCCCCTCAATAAATCCTCCTTAAATGCTCTTATTGGTAAAAATCGCCATGAAATGACGGACCTTTAGTGGTCTTTGGTAGATGCTATGAAGTAAGGTGCTAACTTTTTTTTATTTGTGTTAAGAAAATTCCGTCACACAAGTATACGGATCACTCAAGTAATATAACAATAAGAAAAAAGTATTGTTCTCACAAAGTTTCACTAAAATTTGCCTATTGCTAAGACTAATTTAATTTAATTTACGTAAGCGAGGAAGTGAACAATCAATTTGTGAATTAATTACAACATTAACAACTAAAATTATTAACTAAAACTAAGAGCAAGGATTAAATCTAATTGCTTAACCTAGTGTTCATAAATTCAGTCAACTATTTTATTTAACTTCATCTATTTTGTATCTAAAAATCAATGCAAGGAATTGCTAACCGAGGGATCCTAATTTTTTGCAATCTATCTTTCAAGGTATTACAAATTATCATTTTAATCTAATCTCTCTTTGTATAATTCAAAGTTAAAACGTATTAAAAAATTTCTTAATGGTTATCTATGATGCATAAGTATTTATATATCCTACACACAAATCAAATCTTCAATTTATTACTTTATTAATGTCGGACCCAATTTTTTCAATCTCAAGATATAGTCAGATATATTAAACAATAGGTGATCAAACTATTGCGTGTTTTAATATATATAGAGTAAACAATCTATACATATCAATTAAATAGAGAAAAGAAATAAACTTTATATCCACTGCAAACACTAGACACTGAATTTACCCCATAATCATGAAATTCATTGCAAACAATAAATATATCAAGGAAACCAAAGCAAGAAATGAGCAAGAAAAATGAAGGGTTCAATTAATAGTGGAGAGAGTTAATGAAGATTCACAAATTAAAATAATTAGATTCCACAAATCCTTAGCACCCTTAGATAGATCGATGATAGCTAAATAATAAATGGAAGTAAGAAGCAAATTTAAGCACACAAAACAACTAACAAAATAAGTCTAAATTAAATAAAGACATTTATTTTGGCAAACTAGTCAAGTCATGCAAGTGCACTAGATAATTTACAACTTTTTCATGTAGCACTCTAAAGCGAACTTATCAAACATAAAAGTGTTAAGCGATTATGCAAATAAGATAATCACAATTAAGTAAAATACAAGAGAGAGATAGAGAGAGAGAGAGAGAGAGAGGGGGGGAGGGAGGAGTAGATAGATGATACAAATGATTTGTTATAATGGTTTAGAACTCATACTCCACTCTCCTATCATTGCCTTATCCTAGGAAAGGTAGGTCTTCCTTGCTTAACTATAGCCAAACATTGATCAATTACCCACTTGCCAAAGATTTTTTGCAAACTCTCTATGATATAAAAATGAAAGAACAAGAAATTTGCAAGCCAATTTAACCATAGCATACTTTCCAGTGCTTGCAAATCCCACTAAAAAATAGTAGTCAATATGCTTTTAAATTTGCCACATCATCCTCTCCAACGACTAATTTTAGTTAAAGTTCTCATCGTTCGGGTGCAGATGTCAATTCATTTGCCAATCGCGTTGTCGATGAACGATCGGCGGCCGATTGATCTGCCAAATAGTAGTCGATCTCACTGTTGAGTTCCTCAGAACAGTTAAGTTGTGCGATCAACTGCCGATTGATCTACCTATAATTGGCTAAACTCCATGCTTGCACTTCTCCTTATTTCTACCACTTTGAATTATGTAAAAGTGAGTTCCAAATCTTCTCTCAAAGAGTTTTCAGAGTTAAATCATCAACCTTAAGCTCAACAAAAATTCACCTAGAAGTTCTCCTTCAACTTTAATCTCCTCTACTTCTCCAACGCTCCAAAATAAATTTCAGCCCCCAAAGAATGAATTAATCTTGTGGTAGCAAACATTTATAACCCCAACTATATGACGTTACCGCAGGCTATGGTGCGAAAATAGTCACTTCTGGCGCCATCTGAACATCAGCCACGAACACACTGGGCATTATGTTTCGTGCCAGGTTTCTCACTGCAGATGCAATAGGGTGTAAGATTTTGAGTTAGGGCACATCCGAACACCCTCCCTCTTTATCTTCTGGCCCTATGGCGCCGCATCAAAAGCCATGAATCTGTTATTATTTTTCCCAGATTTCAATCTTCTGGCTCGTCAACTTCTCACTAATAATTATTCCTGCTAAATAACCACCATAACACATAAAACATTTATCAACTCAAAAATGTTATGGTTTCACAATTCTATTTATGTACCAAAACTAATCCTCAAACTGAAAAAAAAATTTCTGAAGAAAACAATTGATTTCAGGTATTGTATAATTTCAATGCCAGCAGAGTTTTTCGCAAAATCTGAAGAAAAAAGGGGCTCTTATTGGTGGCAATGATTTACGGTCCACCGTAGGATATTTCAGTCCTAATAAATCCACAGCCTCTCAAAACACTAAAAAAAAACACTTTAAATGTGATTTTCAATTGAGTAGATATATATGATTAACTAAAAGTATTCCTCTGAATGAAAAAAAATATAGCCTGCTCTTTAGCTATTTAAAATCAACATGCAGCGCATTCACATATGCAGGGTAGTGAGGTGTGTTCAATCTATTTCATGCTTTTAAAGAATGTTCTATGTAACCCATAAAATCCAGATATATGCTCATTAATAGGAGCACAGCACAAAGCTACTATTTAAGTTCAGCAGAAATGACAACTTGGAATTCAATCGTACATTACATTCACACTAAATACACAATTTTACTTCTACAACAGACTAATTTCTGTAGCTCCATGAAGCTCGAAAGCCTACAGAACATGTTCGACAACAACCAAGAAAAAAAGCGTTGCAGGAATGGAAGCAGTTAATAGTTGATAACCCAAGGCGAACCTTTCATGAAGAACACAAAAAAAGGAATTTTTTTCTGTAGGTTCAAGCCAAATAAAAACAAGTAAAGGTAGGTATCAAGTCAAATTACACAATCATGCCCGTGCAGAGACCTTGTTTGGGGAGCTTTCAAATCGCAAACTATTTTCTCTGTGGTAAAGATCCTTGGCACCCTGATGGAGAAGCTACAAAAATTAGGAAACCTCTTCTTTCCTTTTAGCATGCATTAGTCAAGATTTCTTAAACACACTGTTGAGACCGACATACATAGAAAAAACGCCAACAAAATTGAAACATTTTTGTGTGGGAAATTTTAAAATGCATACCTTAGATTTTAATTACATGAATTCAGAGTTTACATTATAGCAAAATAATTTTTTTAAAAATTGCCTTTACCGAGTTACAGTAGATGAAAATTACATTAATCATGGCAAGTATGTTATGACAAATACCATGTCTCCCATCCTCAATCAATATGTTATGACAAATACCATGTCTCCCATCATCAATCAAATTATCATACCTTGGGGGGGTTATTTACAGGAATCTTATGAACCACCACCTTAATATGCTTAAAATGACAATAGAGCATTGTTTCTTTGTATTAGTCCTCTTTTTTTTTATAAACATTTGTTTGGAAAATTTGTGTTGGGCAAATTTCCTTATCAATATTTTCCTATTACTTAGGAATTTCCTCGCATAACAAGTCAGACCCATTAATAAGGCCCATTAGGGTTGATTTATGGGCATTTGAGACTCCTTTCTGCAATTAATTATCAGAGATTAAAGTCTAATGTACTATATTCTTCTACAAATTAGAGCACTTCTGCATTATTTTCCTTTTTCGTAGTTTATTTATCATCATATATTTTTAAATGTTCTAGTCGAATTTGTTTTTGTAATTTTGTATTGTCTTCACTTCGGATTTAGAAATCGATCAAAGTAATATTAAAAGATTTCAGTAAAAAGAAGAGCCTCTACCATTGTAATTATGTGTTGATTATACATTAAACTTTGTAATTCCATACTCCAAATTCTCTTATCCCATACCATGGACTTTACTTTCCTCTTCCCTTCTTCCTGATGTACACATATAGCAACTTTGATATGTAGATTTTTTACTTCAATGAAGTAATATGCAATGATTCCCCATTAGATTTTCTTCCAAATTTTTGTTCCCCTAAGATGGGCAATGATGACCTTTCCAGCTTCTCTCCTCTTATTGATGCTCGCTTTTCTCTACTTATCCTATCCTCCGCAATGTTGTGTTTAATAAGGCACTGAATACAGAAAAAAAAATCCAATTTACATTCGTCTTGTTCCCCTTGATACCCAAAAAATGTTGATAATATGAATCCTAAACTTACAAATGGAAAAATTTTTATGCCCTTCCTGACATCAACCATCCTCTTTTATCCGAGCTTGGGACCCGCAATGTTCAAGCTTGGCGGAGTTATACAAAAATGCAATCTACATTCTAGGAGAGAATAAGCCTGTATAAGAAAATAACTGATAGCTATTGAAACAGTTAGAATCACCTGGAAAATTGTTCCCAACTTTTTTAATGCCCTGGCTCTTAACTTCAACTGATCCCTTGAAAGTGTGTTGTCCTTCAGTACCTAAGTATAGGAAGCACAATAGTTATATCACATCATCTATGTGCAAGCTTAAAAAATGAACTTGGTGATATTCTTTCTTTATTTTTAACGTTCCACAATGCCTCAAGGACAAGGCCTTACTGCTTGGCAGACTCGTGTCAGAGTAGATTCTATATCTACAACGTTCATCTTCCAAAGAGAATTAGCCACAGCATCTATCTTATCTCCCATTTGCTTCATTAAATTTTCTTCGTTGGTACCACCTTGTTGTTCCATTTTCTTCAACTCCTCCTGCATTAGAATTAACGAAACAGCACCTACACTTTGCAAACACAATTTCACTCGGCCATGTTTACTTGAATTAACTCAGAATTTTATCTCCATTTCTGTTCACATCTAAGCTGAAGGGCCGAATTATTACCTGAGGCAGCAATGACTTGGGATTTTATAGTATGACCTTTATCTCTAACCCACTCAGCTATGAAGGGAACACCCATGAAACAAACATTCTTTCCAAGCTCCCTGGCAGCCTGTCTTGTGTATATATACCCAATTGTATGCAGCATGGCCTCTCCAAAAGCTACAAATCCCAATTAAGGTTGGTGAAATCGATCTAGTAATAAATTTGTCCATTATATTGATCAGCATCACATCAAAACACAAATTTCTAAAAGAAATAACATGTCAGTTTTTAGATTCATTATAATTCTTAATCCATTTATTCTTAAATTATGCAAAGACAATATTTTCATAGGCAAAAAAATTATTTTGTGGAATCAAGATCAGCATTTGATGGAAACTAGACATGACAACTAATCTTAAAACTCGTCATTGACTCATTAATCATCATAAAAACAATTAACATTGGCAGGAACAAATTCACAATTTGTATTTCGCTTTTTTAATTTCACATCCACTCATCATCCTTATCCACGAATAGTTTCTTGTTCTGCCACTTTTCATAAAATCGAGTCATCAGACCGAACAAGCATCCTCAAAGAGATCGCTCTTCTTTACCTTTGATGGTATGGTTGATCTTCCTATGGGAATTATACCATTTAACATTGGCATGAAAACTCAAACAGGTGCCATTTGCTTTATCATATACGGCCCATTCGAAAGATCAACAGCACCCTGTAAGGTTGATAATTTTCTGCTGCTAGAACCTATAGTTCTTGTCAAGGATTAAAGTTGTATGCAGTTTTAGGCATATGTATATGTATAGCTAGAATGCATAAGCAAGAATTTGGCTAGAGGCTGGTGCAATCTTCAAGGAGATGATGCTGTCATTCATGACACTAATATATGTAAAATTATAACACCTATACACTAGGCTTAGCAAATCATGAAAATATAACTTATTGCTCTAAAAAAAGTTTGAGAACACATAGGTACATCAACTTGCATTTTTTATACCAGCTGTTGACAATCGGCGAGCCTCTGCATTAGCCCAACTAATAAATTCATCTCTTTTCCCATCCACAAATGGTTGAAGCCGCTCTTTCAAGTTTTGTACAAGTCTTTGTTCTCTTTCCAGCTGCGCTTTCTGCAGTGCAAAAATGATGGGACTCAAATTATTCCAACAATAAACGTACAAAATGTGTTAAAGAAGCTAGATTGGAAGAAAAGCACAAGAAAATTTTGATATGACAACAGCTTCAAAGAATGTTTTCAAAATAAGTATGAATAGAGCATTTATGTGGACACAGGAAACCTTTAGTTTCTCCTGAATTCTTTGTTGTCTAATTTCTGGTGCCTGAGATTCCTCTTCAATCTCTACAGAAATCACTGATGACATGACAAGCTGCCCAATATAGTCTTCGAAGAGATCACTTCCAAATAGCATGCCAAAGAGTGCAGATGGATCCATCATTGGTTCACTGGAAAAGTTCAAACAAGTTGCAAAAGAAATTCAATAAATACGAATCAAGAAGACAAAGATGACTCAATCAAATTGCACATTTTTTCACTTCACACTATCAAGTACCAAAGGCCTTAATCGTCTTCTCACCCACATTTCCAGTTGAATGATAAACTTACTCAGTCATGCCAGCCCTTCCATGCTTGTCGTATTCAACTCGTGTTGTAGGGTTACTAAGAACTTGATAAGCCTCTCCAAGGACCTTTAATCATTAAAGACAACGCAAGTATAAAGTATTAATTATTAACCTTGAGCAAGCATTTTCCTTAAGAAAAGAAGAGTAAGAATCTGAAATCAGCTTTCACCAAATCACCTACTCATTAAATATATATGTGGCAGTTTTGTTATTTCAACAATAAGTGGCTACTTCAATATATGTTTATCTCACTCCTTATTGGGTCTTATAGACAACATTAGCTTTTACGGCCTTCTCACAGATTATTTTTCAAGAAAAGGATGCACAGATAACATTTTTTGACATAAATTAGTTAGCATGTCAACAGTGAAATTGTGGTGTGATCAAGAAGAAAGAGAAGGGTTGCGAAAATATAGAAGATCAAAACTGAAGAGGCTAGTATGGCTTTACTAACAACAGTGATGGCAAGCCCAAGGTAGCCTTGCCATATCATTAGGTAATGCAAGTGGCAGTTGTAAGTTTCAGACAACGTAAATGATAGTTTTTCAACACGGGATCTAAGTGACACGAAAGAATTACTTTCTCAGGGTAAACAAGACATTTAATCTTAATGTTACTAGAAGTCAATTTCAATCAGTTTCTGAGGAGAAATTGCACTTTCATCTACTTCTCCAAATTATGATTCTTGTATTGCAACAAGGAGCAGAGTAAACAGTGTCCACAGACAATAATGGGCATAAGAAGAAGGACGATTAAAAAGGATTGCCCCACCAACCTGGAAGTTGTGAGCAGCTTGTGGATCTCCAGGATTCTTATCCGGGTGCACTAACCTTGCCTGCCATTACAAAATATATTAGACCCAAGAAAAGAAGGAATACTCAACAAAATTGAATTGTAAAGAACAAGGCTCAACGGATGAAAAGGGCAGAGACTAACACACCTTGATATAGTAAGCCTTTTTAATTTCAGCAGGAGTTGCGTCAACTTTCACACCCAAAATGTCATAGAATTCAGTTTCCTTCACCATGGTACTAAACCCTTTTTTCTAAAACAAGCACATCCAGAAATTACCTCCCAAAATAAAATAAAATAAAATTAAAAGGGACCAGCAGCACAGTGATCTAAGAAAAAACAGGGAAACCATAATTCCAAAATACCCACTAAAATCGCAAGAAATAAACTCAAAAATTCTTAAACTAATAACATAGTGCTATTGTAATGAATAAAAATAAAGAAACTCAACAGCAACCCAGAAAGCTCAATTTAGAACAACCATCAACAAAACGAATAACCAGCTCGCATCATACGTGGAAACAATAATAACAATGAGATCGAACATTTGAAACAAGCATTTCACTTTAATTAGGAAAATTTGGATTCCTGGACTTCTCATCAGATAAAATACACAAATCTAAAGAAAAATAGGAAAAGAAGGAGATCTTAGACTGCACCACAGAGATTTGCCCAAACACTGATCAGGAAAATCTGCAGATCTATTACCTCACTCCCTCCAGGATTTTGCATATCTGAACCGACAAAGTATTTTATTACCACAAGATGTGTACAACCTTAGATTACACTTACTGCGGTGTAATTAACTGCAGGTTAACGTTTTATGGAACGTTTCAAATTAATTTTTTTTTAACTTGGGCGATATATTATATAAAGAAATTGATAAACTTAACAAAAAAATTAATTAATTTTTTTATTTAAATTATAGTAAAAAATAAATAAATTTAATTGTGCTACTTTTATTTTTAAATGATAGTGGAAAACTGTTAACGTTTTACCAATTTACTATTCATTAAAGGCAATTAGTCGTAATAAATAAAACTATAGATATATGGATGGCCTGTATACAAGAAATGACACTAATAGTATGAGTTATTAAGTTTGTATATTATTATATATTTTTAAAATTTAGTTTTACAAAAATATATGGTGCAAGTGCACATAATTTTTAACTTTAAGTGATGTTTTATATGGTCAAATAAAAATACGTTCAGCTCGATTTAGCTTGTATCCATGAATTAATTTGACAAAATGTTCCACCCAAAATTGTTAGTCTAAAGAACTATGAATGGAGAAGAAGCACATGGCCTTTCACTTTGGATCAACTCAAAGCTTGAGCTCAAACTGTAAAAATTCACTTAGCTTAAATTATCTACCTAGTATCTTATTGTTTATATATAGTAATTGTTTGTATACCATTAGCGTCTTATATAACCTGAAAACTACTTTCTGTTTTGTTTGCGAAATGAAAATAGTTACAATAAGAGGTAAATTTGAAGTGGCGCCATAAAAGGACTTGGTTTGGCCAAGCTTAGAACTTATTAATTAAATTAAGCATGAACCAAGTTTAAACACATAAGAGGGCGTTTGGTTGCATTGTTTTAAGCCTATTTATTTTCAAAATATAAAAGTGACAACAATAATCGATGAAAAAGGCATCAGGTAAAATATTGACAAAATATAAAGTGATAGAAGTTGTATCTAGAAAGTTTACAAAATATTAGAAAAAAAGGGCCCTATGTATTTTTTTCTAACGCTTTATTGAAATTTTAACTGGATCATAAATTATCAAAATAGAGATTTCTTTAAGTCAAATCACAAAGATGATAAAATTTAATAGGGGAAGCAAAAGTGTACCTAAATCCATTGCAATAGTTTAACGAAGAGCATTAGATTTTCCAAAATTGTATTATACCATTCTCGATAGAGGAGTTTGTAATTTTAATCGATAAAATGCCATAAAATAATCGTATGTTAAATTTTGAGGAACACAACCCTATATAACCTTTCAAGTTTTAATATTTCTAATATAGCCCTCATAAATTAGAAACTAGAAAAATGGGTCTCTACACATATATTTCCATACCTGTATTAAATGCCTTTGGCTCAACAATCTTAACCATATTAGACTAATTTAATTTTTAGTCAATCCTTAATAATAGCACATAATGCAATTATATATGTATACATATGTCTAAAATCTAAAAATCTCTCATTTAGGCAATATGGACGTATATAACTATATAACATAATTTAACCCTATGAGCTCACAAAATTTTGCTATTATGTTCAAGAGCATTTATAAAATAATCTAATCCATTAATTATGTTAACATAGAATCTAGGTGATTTTCGCTGTATTTATAAATCAATCCATCATCATACATTTAAGATAACCAAATGATATAATTTAAGTATAAATGTGTAACATGAAAATACATATAATTTTATCTAGACATATTTCCAACTAGTCCAACTTTATGAGATTATACCAAAGTTGGTCAGAGTGAAACATAAACTGAATACTTCAATTCATATAAATAAAAATTCTCATTAAATCACACTCATGTGAGCAACATGCTCATTAAAAACCTTGGTTGTAGTTCCTTAATAAGCGGAACTACAACCATAGAGTTTGTCCCAATATACTATATAGAAACTTGACCACTCTGAACTCTTTCTTTAAAAAATAAGAACTTAATCTTTATATGTTTTGACATAGTTGTGCTTTTGTTGTTGTTGGAATATAGTACTAAATTTTTTTGTCACAAAATAACTTAAGTGATTTTTCAACATTATCCAAAATACGCAACCCTATGACAAAATTCTGTAACCATCCCATGATTGGATGCCTCATAAAAGGCTATGAATTCAACTGTCATGGTAGAAGAAGCTACAAGTGTTTGCTTATCACTTATCCAAGATATAACTTATCCAGCCAGTTGGTAGCCATAGACAAAAGTGGGTAAATGACTTTCTTGGCATCAAACAAAATTGTATTATAATACTCCATGATCTCTTGCTTTTGATATGTGAGCATGTAATGTTTTATTCTGTGTAAGTACCACATGACTCTTTTAGCTCATTTTCAATGATCACATCATGGATTGCTTCAATAAATGCCCAACATTTTAACAATATATTCAATATCCGGACGCATACATAATTGACCATATGTAAGACTTCCCATTGCCAAAGCAAAAGAAATCTTTTGTATCTCCTTATTTTTATATCATTTTTGAAGCATTGATTAAGACTGAATTTGTCTCCTTTAATAATAGAGATATCTCCTGGTTTGTAATCTTGCATGCCAAATCCTTTAAGAACATTTTCGATATAGGTCTTTTGCGACAATCCAAGTATACCTTGAAAGTGATCTCAATTTATCTGAATTCCAAATACAAAAGATGTATCTCCAAGATCTTACATCAAAGAAATCTCTAGGTTTCGTGTAATAAGCCTATACAAGCAATGTCATCGATATATAAAATTAGAAAAATATACTTACTCCCAGTGAACTTGTGATATGTACAATCATCAACTATATTCACCTCAAAACCGAACGAAATGATAACTCGATGAAATTTGTAGTACTAGTGACGAGAAACTCATTTTTGCCCATAGATGGGTTTCTTTAATTTGTAAACCATTTGTTTGCATCTTCTGACACAAAATTTTATTGTTGCAGCATATATATCATTTCATCAATGTCACTATTTAAAAACATTGTCTTTACATCCATCTCATACAACTCAAGATCAAAATGTATTACAAATGTCATTATTGTTCTGAACGAGCCTTTAATGAAACTGGAATGAAAGTCTCATTATAATTGATGTCTTCATTTTGAGTAAATCCCTTTGTAACAAGACAAGCTTTATATCTCTCCACATCACCTTTCGAATCCTTTTTTATTTTAAATATTCATTTACAACCAATAGGTTTCGCACCTTCAGGCAATGATACAAAATTCAAAACATCATTGTCTTTCATGGACTTAATCTCATCATTCATGATATCAATCCAATTTTGATAGTTTGAACTTTTCATGGCTTGATAAAAGTTGATTGGATTATCTTCCACCAATCCAATAATATCCTCATGTTCTTGGAGAAAGATGATATAATTATCATGTGGATCTCCCTAATGACATTTATACTTGAGGTTATTGTGTTTGTTCTTTAAGAGTAACTTGTTGTTATTGATAATGGAGATTTTCAACATTTTCTTGTTGTTCCAGTATTACTAGTTGAACAAATGGAAGCCTGATCATTGTCAATATCAATTGTAGGAAGAGAAATAAATTATTTTTCAAAGACAAAGTTCATAACCTCATTTCTCTCTCCAAACTCAACATCCTCAGAGAACTGTGCATTTTCTGTTTCCAAAAAGGATGTTGATGTGGGATCATAAATTTTATACCCTTGAAACGATTAAGAATACCCAACAAAATAGTCGTTGGTCGTTCTTGAATCCATTTTTTTTTCATTTGATTTATAAAATCTTGCCTCAGCTGGACAACTTCAAATGTGTAAATACTTAATGCTAGGCTTCTTGCATATCCACAATTCATATGAGGTTTTAGTCATTGACTTAGTTGGTATTCTATTAAGAAAGTATGTTGTTGACTTCAGTGCCTCACCTCAGAGTGATTCCGGTAAAGTAATATGAGAAATCTTACTCCTACCATGTCTTTTAATATTTAATTTTGTCTCTTATTAACACCGTTTATGCTAAGAGTTCTTAACATTTTGTATTGTGAGATGATCCTACACTCCTCTACAAATTTGGCGAATGGCTTTGGACGTTGTTCACTTGATTCATCATATCTGCCATAGTTTTCACTACCATGATCAAATTCGATAGCCTTAATGGTTTTTCCAAGTTAACTCTCAACTTCAATTTTAAATGCCTTAAACACATCTGGTGCTTGAACAATGAGAACAATCCTTTATGACTATAATAAAATAGTTTTAACCATTCCATAAAGTCGTAGGGAATGGCCCATAAATATTCATATGTATTAGTTCTAAGAGATTGGAATATATGTTTTCACTTAATCTCTTTATATTTATTTGTTCCCCTTAATACACACAACACAAACTTGAAATTATGATAAACCAAGGGGGATAAAAAATTCTATTTGACACAAGACATTCAATTCTTTGTTTGATATATAACCTGTAAAGACTTGGAAATAAAAAAATAAAATAATAATAATAATAATAATATATCCGACACGGTAAGATCAGACGTTGGAAAATTATTATTACCATTTATATTATAATCTCTACCCGGCCAATTATTATTTATCTGGTTAAGTGAAAGGTATTCTTTACCCGGTTAATTATCATTTAACCAGTTAAGTGAAACATATCATTTACCTGATTACACGGTTAAGTGAAATACAGGCGAAGAGTGTTTTCACGTACTCTAGCCATCATTTCATTATATAAGGGGTAGGGGGGCATCATTCTCATTTCTTCTTTTGATTGGCGCCAGCTTCCTCCTTGCTTGGGTATTTTTCCTCTCTTCTTCTCCTTCTTTAATTTCATGCATGCATATCTAGAATTGATAATAAGCTTGTTAATCATGGAACTAAAGTCTCAAATCAACAAGAAAGAAAATAATTAAACTGAAAAAAAAAAACTAGAAGCCGTCCATGAATGCAAATTACCGCGGTTGCATCAATTCATGATTGTTTGCTGATCAGTTGCTACATAAACATTCTTATGCATGTTGTGGTGATTGAACATAAGTTAGCTTTCCATTGAATTTTATGGCCAAGGATGGTAGCACGTCCTACTGATTTGCAGCAGCAGCACCATGGCGATTGTGTCACAAACGAGTGGTGCTATAACACGTAGAAGTGTGGTGTTTCTCTTCTTTTGGTGTTGGGTTGTCGTGCGGGAAGAATGGGTCGCCTTGGGCGGTGCTACTGGCCAAACACAGGTCGCTATAGAGCAGGTCGGGGTCGCCATAGGATAAGTCGGGGTCGCCATGGGAGCAAATCAGGGGCACGCCTTGGTGGTGCAGGACAAGGTCACCCTGGATAGTTGCTGCCAATTGGATTGCTAGGGAAGGGAAACAATTAGGGGAAGGATGTGGTCTGGTTTTGGGTTGAAGGAGAAGACAACAGTGCTGGTTTTGGTGCGAAGATGAAGGTGGAGAAGAGAAGAGACATTGGGGAAGAAGAAGATGGTCTCCGTAATTTATGTTTGACTTGATACTGTTCGAGTTAAGAATAATACCAACTCGTGATAAATCCTTAAAAATAATTATCTAATCTGTTAATAAATTTTAATTGTGTAAAGATCACTAAACAACATAATGAAATAAAGAAAGTTCAAACATTTATTGAATTAAATAATCATTGTAATAGTAATATCCTTAAATTAGAATAATACAAATCAGTTAAAGAATATACCAATAATAGTAATTAAATATTTGTTTATAAATTGATATTTATTTATTAATTGTCAAGTGAGAATTATCATTCAGATAATTAATGTAAATATTAAGTAGAACTTAAATGATTAAGTCACATGAATAATTAAATATCTCACTAGATTTGTTGAAACATTTAATATTTCTGAATGTGGCATATTTTGTATTGTCGAAATTTTAATATGATAGATATATTAGTCATGTAGCTGCATGCACTTCTGCTTGAATAAAATTATACTTATTTATAATTTTATGTTCTCGTTCAGATTAGGATCATTGGTCGTAGTTGTAGGTTTACGTACAAGCTAACCAGGTCCGTATAATCATTTAAAATGTTGTATTTTCCCTTATGGGCAGTCTGGTCGGTCTGAGCCTAGATTCGACCACCATGCACCGAGTACAACCAGGGTCGATAAGTTGACTCAGTCCGACACGAGGCCACATCCTTCATAATCTCAGAATGGACCTGACAGCCCATAAGCTCTGAATGGACATGTCAGAATGGACCTGACAGCCCATGGTCTCATAATGGACGTGGTAGAATAGACCTGACAGTCCAATAATGTCAAAATGGACCTGACAGTCAATAACGGACATGTCAGAATGAACTTGACAACCAGTAACGGACATGTCAGAATGGACCTTACAGCCCAATAATGTTAGAATGGACCTGATAGCTGGACATGTCAAAATGGACAGTAACAGACATGTCAGAATGGACCTTACAGCCCAATAATGTCAGAATGGACCTGATAGCTGGACATGTCAGAATGGACCTGACAACCAGTAACGTACATGTCAAAATGAACTTGACAGTCAGTAATGGACATGTCAGATTGAACCTGATAGCCAGTAACAGACATGTCAGAATAAACCTGACAGCCAATAACGGACATGTCAGAACGAACCTGATAGCCAGTAACGGACATGTCAGAATGGACCTGACAGTAAATAATGGACATGTCAGAATGGACCGAGAGCCCATAATATCAGATTGAACTGAAAGATATTGATGGGGTTTTTATTGACTTGTTTTATTTAATTATACGACTTAGTGTTTTAATCACTAACGCAGAATTGCCTCCGCAGGTTAGCAACGTTGGACAGAAGAATAAAAGACTGTTGGGTAGTTCTTTCACCGACTCAAGTCTGGCAAACGGATAATAAGTGGACTTCCTTTTTATTCTATTGTGTTATAAATGTAGCTATGGAAAATGGTCCAAGACTATGGGACGGTTATTTTATATATTTGTTCGGGCGCGGGATCGTCCGCCCCCGGGGTGACCGGTTCAAGTGATTCGGTCCGGGTTTGAAGGGTTCGGTGGGACTGAGCCGCCCTTGCCGCGCAAAGAGATAGTGCGATAAAATAATGCAAATGATAATATCACAAGCACCAAAATGACACACAGGCAATCTTTACGTGGTTCCTTAGGGTTCAACTCGAATCCCTAAGTCAGTCCACGGTGAGGTCGATGCTCACAATCCACTGTTTTCTTTGAATATTACAAATTACAAGCCTTAGTGGGATTTTTTGCCACTTTAATTCCTCGACTCCATA
>JAVDBV010052128.1:0-10162 GCA_032619315.1 Piper longum
CAGATAAACGCTACACACACTTGAGCTCAACGCAGTATTTACTTTCTTACATTTATTTATATTTGTTGTGTTTTTATAAATAATTGACAATGTTTTCCATTCTCATGACACCAAGAGGGTTACTTCGATCTATTTTATGGATTGAGTCTCACTGACTAATAATATTAAACATGTCTCGACTCGATCGTAACATTTCTGATTCGGTTCTTAAGTGAACCGAAATCAGGGTGTTACAAAAAGTATTGTGGAGAAATCAGGGATCAGAGGAAGCAACATGGGAGGCTGAACAAGAAATGACTAGGAAATACCCTAGCATGTTTGTAGCATAAAATTATTGTAAATATAGTAACATGAACTGATCCCAAAGATGTACTTAATGATGCTTATCCTGTTAATGCTATGATATTTCGAGGACGAAATATTTCTAAGTTTGGGAGATTGTAAAGACTTGAAAAAAAAATCAACATTGTAGAACCGAAAGTTGGAAAATTAATATTTCCATTTAAATTATTTACCCACCACCCGGTTAATTATTAATTACCTTGTCAAGTGTAAGGTATTATTTATCCAGTTAAGTACCATTTAACCGGTTAAGTGAACCATATCAATTACCCGTTTAACCGATTAAGTGAACCATATCAACATACCCTAGCCGTCATTTCATTATATAAGGAGAAGGGAGGCGTCATTCTCATTTTCTCCTTCTGACAGACGCCAGCTTCCTCCTTGCTTGGGTATTTTCCTCTTTTCTTCTTCTTCCTAATTTTCATGGATAAATAGGTTGATTTGATAATAAACTTAATAATCATGGAAAGTAAAATCTAAAATCAACAAAAAAAGAAAATAATTAAATTGAAAAGATAAACTAGATGTCTACTCTTCCCAGATCGAGATCTTCCACCATTGCACTATGTTAACGCCGCCGCCACTTCGGCTCACCATCGGCGAGTCTCCATCTCATCTCTGGCCACTGGACCAATGCCCCCATGACCACCTCACGTCCGGCTTTCCATTCGTACCTCCCATGACTACTTGCGATGCCGCAGTCGCCACCGGTGAAGGAGTTTTTGGAGCCGGTTTCCGCCGCCACAGTGGCCTTTTGGACCATTTTCCGGCACCGGTGAGCCACCACCGGACAATATGGCCACCCAAACATCTTCCCCTCATCGAGATCTACAGTTTGGGACCGACATCGACCTCCATCGTGGCCCCAATCTCCGCCGGCGATGCGGACTTTCACGGCGGCGGGTTTTCACTTATTTGGCCATTTTTCAGCCAACTACCAGCCAGGCACCACTTACTGTTGCCCCAGATAGGTTCATCTCCTCAAGGGCGACAGTTTCAGACCACTCACGGCCACTGCCGCGGCCTCAATCGCCCCCAGTGAGGTCACCGTATCAGGCAGCGAACCACCCTTTTCCGGGCTGTTTTCCGGCCAACCACCGGCCGGATTTCACCTACCACCACCACAAACCTACTCATCATTGAGTGGGCCATCGATTCCGACCGGTGGTGACACCGGCCGCATCGACGTCGGCATTTTTCGGCGGCTCTGCTCAATCCATTTACCCGGTTCGTGGTCCGCCTGTCCACGACTACATCTGTTTGGCCAGACCGAGTTCTCCCACCATGTCCTTGTCCATATCGACGTCCATCAGCCTAGCCAACCCATCCAATTTTTTTGGTTAACCCAGACTGGGTTGGTTCAGCGCTTTCAATTTATTCTAGTTCAACTTGGTTCGATCCAGTTCAGCTTGGTTTAGGCCGTTTTCGGCTGTTTCATGACCATTTTCAGTAATTCAAAAACTCTTACATTAGTTTAGATGAATATTTACATAGTTTAACATGATAATATGTTATGATGAAATTCTTTAATTATTATTTTAGCTAATTATTTAATTATTATTATATTTATTAAATTGTCGAATTGTTGTAAAGATAGGTATATTAACCATTTAGTTGCATGCATTGTTACACGAATAAAATTATTCTCATGTATAATTTTATATTCTCGTTCAGATTAGGATCGTTGATTGCAACTGCAGGATTACGCACAAGCTAACGAGGTCCGTATAATTATTGAAACGTTGTATATTCCCTTCTAGCAGCCCTAGTCGGCCTGAGCCCAGATTCGACAACCATGCACCGTGTGCAACCGGGGTCAAGGAATTGACTTAGTCTGACATAGGGCTGTAATTTTAATCATAATAATAATAAGATGTAGCAGAATGCCTCCCTACATAATAGGAGTGTAGCGGAATGCCTCCCCGCACAATAGGAGTGTAGCGGAATGCCTCCCCACATAATAGGAGTGGAGTAGAGTGCCTCCCCACATAATAAAAAGACTTTGGAATTAGGAGTATATTTGACTTGTTTCCTTAATTATACAGCTTAGTGGTTTTATCACTAACGCGGAATTACCTCTGCACGTTAGGAGCTTGGAACTAAAGAATAAAGGACAGCTGGGTGGTTCTTCTATCAACTCAGGTGACGAATGGATAATAAGTGGACTTCCTTTATATTTCTTTGTGTTATAAATGTGGCTATTGGAAACGGTCCGAGACTGTGGGATAGATATTTCATACATTGCCATATGATACATTTGCCATTTTGTTAAGTTAGAAATGCTAGACTTATTTACGTTAATATTATTCATGTAACATATTAAGTAACACCCGGTCCGGTTAGGGCTGGTCATTACAAGGTTGGTTTGTTAAATTTTGAGTAACGCCTAGCCAGCAAGGTCCACAATATTGTGAAAAATGGTGGGTCGTTGCAAAAACACTAACTAACTCATACAAATCCTTTGTATACTTCACTTATAAACTGATAACTCATGCTCTGATCATCTGCATGTTGGCTATACTCAGCCATCATAGAATGCTCATATGGCCATATGGGCCAATTACTCATGGTCTAAAACTTGCTTGAACTGACTCGGGATTGACCCAAACCGTGCAAACTACACGCAGGTAAAACCGTAACTCGGAGCTGGGTTTTATAGAAACCAAAAGTTTCCATGACTTTGATCACTGAATTTCATTATTTAAATAAAGCGGCCTCATTTATCCTATGTGAAAGGAAGAGAGAGTGGATGGAAAAATTATTTAGCTAACTGCTTGTGAAATTTCTGAATTTCTTGGTGTGCAAAATAAAGGAGACGTAACTTATTTTGAGAATGATACCTCGACAATGCTATTTGGGAGTACATTCTAGCAGCAGATTTGGAAGGAAGTGTATTGAAGCCGGGTGTTAGACATCAAAATCTAGTGAATGCTAAGGATTTGACTAACTTTGCATATATTTTTTGGAAATTATGATATCTAATATATTGGCATCAAGAGTACATTTCAATGAAATCAGCAGTTTCGACATTTATGTTCTTTGGATGATTGTGTCTTGGAGAATAATAAATTTGCTGATAATAATTTCGAATCATATGTTTAGGTGCTTAAATCAGGGAACGTATGGCCTTCCATACATCCAAATGCTTACTTGTATGTTTTTGAAGAACTGGAAAGGCCTTGATCAATATTATGGAGAAAGTGTCAATTTGGATCATAAGTTTTGCTTCTATTGGATCTAGGTTGGACATCCGAAGTGGGAAAAGAGCTCGAATTCAACCTAATTCTCTAGATATGGTTGAGGAAGATGAAGAAATAATTTGAGAAAAGGAGCTTGAGTAAGCTTTAGCTGAGATTGTTGACAATGTAGATTTGGATGAGGAGAGGATTATGAAGGATATCCAGTTGATGAGAAGATCCCTTTGCATACACCATCTAGACCGAATGTAGAGGATGATCTTTCATCTCATTTATTTGGGTTTCACACTAGATTAAATTCGATGGACTTGTGGTTTATGAGTCATGGTGAGCAACTTGGTGCATTATACAACCAAGGGAGCACTTTGGATGGTTAGTTGGCAAGGTTGATAAGGAACCGAGAGCGATTGATTCGGTACATGCATGATGTTTACACATTTTCTTTGGGTCGATATCAGTTTGGCTACAACCCTGATGGCACTCCTCAGAATGACTTTTTTTGGGGACCTTTTCTCTCTTGTAATTAAATGTCTTTTTAAGATAACGAGGAGAAAAGGTAAGTAATTGTGCAACTTACTTTTTGTAAGGGCAGTGTGTGCTTATGTAGGGGGAGTGTTATTTTGTTTTTTGTCATCTCTTGAGACTTAGGTTTGTATCTTGTTGAGATGAATGAAAAATACTAACTCCTTAATGTTGCGTGTAGATAAGGTTATATAGTGTTTAAGGGCATGAAGTATTTGCATGGCATGTCATGACATGGACATTGCATTGTTTTCTTGATCTTGAAGCGCACTTCGTTATTTTCTTTCTCCAAGTGTTGTTAATATATTTGGAGCAAGAGGAGGCAAAGCTTGAAGATTGAGCTTTCAGATAAGCAATGCTTGGCTCACGAGGATTCGCTATTAATCCATGTATAAAAGGTCCATATATGTTATCATCATAAAAAATGAAGAGATTGTTGAGTCTTGAACTTATTGATTTTGGATTTTTGATGAACATAATTCATGTGGTGGACATGAAGTTCTCTCTGAGGATTGTTTCGGATGCATTAGAGCAAGTTGAATCACGAAGGATAATTTTTGAACATGTTGAATTTTCTGATTGAATTTTGCACTTGGATATGGACTTGAAGTTTTGGTCATTTGTTTCAACCATTCAACCTTCATCATTGAGTTTGGTGTAGTCA
Organism: Piper longum; assembly: GCA_032619315.1. Taxonomy (NCBI): domain Eukaryota; kingdom Viridiplantae; phylum Streptophyta; class Magnoliopsida; order Piperales; family Piperaceae; genus Piper; species Piper longum. Next base: position 4,729 of record JAVDBV010052128.1, read on the forward strand.
TTGGTATGGACATAGGGGCTCCACCAAAAGAGGGTCCAAAGACATCAAATGTTCAACTACTTCATTGAAGACTTCTTGGGAGTTTGGAGAAGACCATTCACTGAGTGGACCTAATTTTGAGTTTGGGAGAGTTTGGCTTTTGGAGATTGGATGATTATAAAAGGTGAAAGCTTGATGGTGAAAGAGGTTAGACATTCTATAAAACCCTGACCGTTAGCCCAATGGTTTTAGTTGTGATTCATGTATGAACTTAGCTGAGTAGATTATGTAACATTTTATTAGCCGTTTGCATTGTAAAACCCGCAACCTGAGTCAGGGTTATATATTCTAAACCAGTCGGTTCGACAGTTATTTTCAGTTGGGTCAACTTCAAAACACGTGAAATGAGCCAAGGCAAGTCATGTGTTATGAATCATGAGAGTCATGTGTGCCCAAGTATATGATGATAATGTCAGTAAGACAATAGTAGAATAAGTTATCGTAATATATGAGAGTACGCCCAGATTTTTATTTATTTACTTTAGTATTAGATCGTACAATTATTTTAGGCTGAATAATACATTAGGACTCATTACAGATAGTTTGGATGGGTTATTAGTTATAGAGAATATCATTGTGATGTTATGGTGTGTATTATATTTTATGGGGATTTTTCCTTATTTTTCTGGATATTTAGGAATTATTGCGAGTTAGTTATTAGTTTTTACTCAAGCCGTAGTTGAGTCAAGTTCTATTTACGAGACGATCACTTGTTTTCTTCCCTGACCACTCGTTTTCTTCCCACCTGACGTCTATTTATTCCAAACCCTCAATGCTACCCCCTTATTTGTAGCTGATTCCACCGCCAATGATCATCAATAACACAATGCATAATTAACTCTAACTTAATTTATTAAAGGTGATAATTATTAGCACAACATGATAGGATTAATGAATTGATGAGTTTACTATTTTATTATAACTAAAAAATTGAATTTACTTGATTAAATTCTGAACTAAATTAGGTAAACTAAGTAATTATCATAATCTAAGCTAATGTAGCATAGGAAAACTTATGTGTAATTGATATATGATGATGAGGATTGATGCATGATTGATAGGGGTATGCCATATAATGTGTGAATGCATCATGAGCAGGCATTAGCATCTAGAGGACGAACCCTCCACCTCAAAGGTGACTACTAGACCCACCCACCTTCTTCGAAGAGTCGTTGAAGCCTTGCTTGGTGGGTCGTTCATTAGTCAGGTCAGTTTTCAAAAGAGGTGTAGGTATGGAGTAGGAGTTCACCACCTAGGCATGTGGACATGATTAGAGCTTCTATTAGGTCCGTTTCGGACTAATTTCCTGTTTTACACTCTACTCTATTGTATATTATTTTATTACTTGCAGGACAAGTTAAGTGGCATTTTATTGGATCCCACTTAACCAGAGTCATTTAATCAACCAGTTTTCGAGATTAATAACCCTCAAGGATGAGATCCCTTGAGTATGTTTTCAAATACAAGATCCACCATAAGTTACCTTCGGGCCTATTATATAAATCTGTGTTAGTCAAAGTGGGTTGTGGGTTAGTAAGCAGGTTGTTCCAATCCGAAAGGATCTAGACAACTCCCATTTTGAGTTCCTCACACCAAGAGAAACGTGGAGGTTTGCGGGTACTGTTTAGTACAATGCATGTCTGGACTTGCGGTTCAAAGGGTACTAAAGATGACTGCTTGAGAGTACTTGGTCTTCATGCTCAAGACCAGGAGAGGGCTTAGGATATACATGTCGTCTCAAGGGACCAGAAAATGAAATGAGAAAATGCCGAGAGAAGAGTTAGTAGCAGCAGATCAATAAATTCAGTTAGGGATGCTACCAGGTCTGCAGCCCAGTGGCTCCTCAGTAAAGGAAATTAAGTCAACAGCAGCAGAGCAGTCGGTTCCGTTCGGGATGCTACCAGGTGTGCGGCCCCGTGTCTCCTCAGTATATGCCCTTAAGAGTGTTCATGAGAAGTACATAAATGTTTTTGTTCAAAATGAGAGTTAGCTTTCATTTGCTAGTTTGTTATGTTGTTATATTTTTAGACCACTAACACTCATTATTGACATGTTTTTATAATATATGTAGGTGGGGAGCATGAGCTGGATGTGCCAGCTTGGACGAAGGAGTAGTGATGTCTCTTGCACACACACATGTCAGGCGATAATATTAATGGTTAGTTTATGTTGTCATTATATTAAGAATGATGTGATGTAATGCAAGGTATGACAATATAATGTGACATTTGAAAAAATATGTTTTAGTAAATATATTTAGATATTGAATGAGCACAAGTAAGACCCAGAATTTGATGTGAAAAGTGATTAGAATGCAGTCCATCTTATTTTACGAATTTTATCGATTTTCATCGAATTATTTTGGTATATGAATTGCTCGATATGTCATCTATGTAGCAGCATATTAGGGTTTTTATGTATCCATTCATGCATAGCGATATACATCTTCCATCCGAGATGCTGAGAGTAGACTCACATGGGTTGGGTTCGGGTTATCCAACCTAACCGAAACCAGTGACCTTCCAATTCAGTCCCTTAGCATGAATGTATGGTACGTGTTATAGTATGTGGTATGCATGCCAAGGCACGAGCCACAATAGTTTTAGTTATGTTTGGCTGAATGAGTGTATGTCTCGGCCTTTCCACTTTTCTCATGGGATGTTTTGTGTAGTAAATAGACGTAGGTTTAGAATCATTTCATGTGCATGCGTGATGTGTTGCATCGCGTTTTATATTGAAAAATTAAGGGTTTCAGGATCTAGTACCAACACCCTTGCACCCCAAGGAAGTCTTTATGCCAAAGCCTAGCACCTTTTCTAAAACCCATGACTCAAGTTAGAGTTTTACATTAGCGAACCAGTTAGTTTAAACCATCGGTTTAAACTATCGGTTCAAACCGTCGGTTCAAATCGAGTCAATTTTATGAATTGCATACTGAACCGAGACGAGTTGTGAGTTATGAGCGATGAGGGTCAAGTGTACCTGGATATATGATGACAATGTCGAAAAGATGGTGACAAATGGGTTATCAGAATATATGAAAGTATGCAATATTTTTTTTTGTGCATTTGATCATAGAAATAGCTTTAGACCAAATAACGCATTCGGACATGTTATAGGGCAATTGGGTGGGTTATTAGGTATAGAACATGTCCTTGTGGTATTATGATGTGCAATTTATTTTGTGGGATTTTCACTATTTTTTGGATTTTCCTAGGATTTATTACAATGTAGCTATTATTTTTCACTCGCGTAGAAATCAAGATAATACTTATTACGAGTTTGGCACCGAAACCCCATCGCCACCACCCCTGTACTCGTTGCCGCTGCCGTCGCCGATGCTGCTGCTGCTGCTGCTGATAGACGCCACCGAGCTCCATCGTGTTGTCAACGTGCCACCCTGACCAACCCCAGCCACCGTGTGGCCACCACAATGCCGGAATCACCCCACGAACATGCTATGTACCAAGAGTCGATTTGCCACTGTTTGGGCAGTGCCACCTCCATCGTGACGCCAACGACCACCCCATCGACCTCCTCGACATTTTTCCTCTACCTAGAGCTGCTGTCAAGGCCGGCCGTGGGCCCGATTGGAGCGACCGACTGCCCCAGCTAAACTGGATGCCGCTGGTGGTCATCGCCGCTGTAGCTGCCCTAGCCATCATTGCCATTGGGTCAAGCTCGCTAAGACATTGTGGACCCTTACTCCTGATTTCCCCACTAGAACAGCTGCTAGAAAACCGCCAGGAGTCGCCAGAAAACCGCCAGGAGCCGCCGAAAATCCGCTGAACTTGCCAGAAAACCAGAATTGCCGAATTGTCTTCCGCCAAGTTAATCCAGTCGAACCTGATAGAAATTCTGAAGCCATCGAGCGCCGAATTCAAGCTTTGACACACGCAACAAAACCCTAGCCGTCACTGAGTGCCGACGACACGCGAGGTATAATTTATTTTAATATAATTAGTTAAAAGTAATGATTATTAGCATAGCACGCTAGGATGCTATATTGAGTGATTGATGTGTTTGATATTTTTATGTTAATATAAACATTAAGATATATGACTGTGTGATATTAAAACAAATGCTAAGGGATTAATTAGGTCGATTAAATAAGTATTGTAATCTAATTCAATGTAGAGTAGGAAAACTTATATTGATTAAAGCATGGTTGATGCAAGTATGCTATAGGATGTGTGAATGCATCATTAACGAGCATTAGTATTTAGTTTTGATGGGTAGGTACGGAGTAGGAGCTTGCCGCCTAGGTGCGCAACCACGCATGGAGTTTCTTCCAGGTCTGTTAAGGACTTGCTCTCAATTTTTCGTCTCATTCTATCGTATTTTGTTTAGAACAGGAAAGGGAACGTGTCGAGTGGTGGTTTTATTGTATCCCACCCCACACGGGCCATTTAGCCAATCGTATTTTCCGGATAAATAACCCTCGAGGATGAGATCCCTCGAGTATGTTATTGAAATTTAGATCTAGCTTAGATGCCTTCGGGCCTATTTTAATAATCCCAACCCAGACCTATATATGTATAGTTTTTGCATTTTAACTGAGAGTTGGAATGAGGGATATCGACGGCCACGTCTTGAGATAGGGTGTGTGCTCGTCAAGGTGAGCTTTGGATCTTGGGAGAACCCACTTCATTCTCGAGGGAATATTGTCAACTCTACGTTTGAGTTCCTCACACCTAGAGAGCATGAAGGTTTACGGGTACTATTAAGCACATCGCATGTCCGAACTTGTGGTTTAAAGGGTACTGAAAGTGACTGCCTGAGAGTATTCGACCTTCGTGCTCAAGGCTAGGAGTAATATGGAAGATGTAGAGAGTAGAAAGGATTGAGATTGATGCAAAAAAGTGATAGATGAAATGGCTAAGGAAAGAGAATGTTATGGAAAGAAAATGATATGGAAAGGGGACACTACCGCCTTAGGGCAACAGCTCCCATTAGTGCCCTTGTGAGAATTCTTGAGGATGTATATGATGTTTTTATTTAACAAAGGGTCAGCTCTCCAGTGCCATGTTGATATTAGTTACTTTCTAGACTAGTAACAATCGTTACTGACAGCTATTTTATACATATGTAGGTGAGGATCATGATGAATGTCAGCTGTCGGGACTGTAGAGGAGTAGCACAGAATCGTGCACACATGTACCTGTCGTGTGTAATGTTTAATGATAGTGTGTTGATACTATGTGAATAATGTTAATCGTGTTGTGATATGTTTTGATAAATTGTCTATGAAATGAGTAGATGAATGTGACTAAACAGGGAGCCTTGGAGTTCAAACTCGGCTCAGATAAAGACGAAGCAATAACAACTAAATGCCTTGATAGATTGTCATGTTTTATATTATTTTGATAAAATATATATATATATATATATATAT
>JAVDBV010052142.1:0-17082 GCA_032619315.1 Piper longum
TTTATCTATATATATAAAACAAAAAGCGAAGGTGATCATCGATCAGATGAAGAGGTTGAGAAGCTTCCGCTCGGCCCGGTGACTGCTTTCGGCGCTCGTCGTCACAGACCCCTCTGATGGCGACGAAGACCGCCTCTTCTCCCCAAACCCCGGCGCCGTCAGACGCAGATCCAGCTCCCCTTGCTGCATCGGCAGCAACGTCAGCGGGTTCGCCAACTCATGATTATTCCCGGCCTTTCTTTTGAACCCGCCACCGGCCAGCACCCTGGACCTGCCGAGCCGGGTGGTGCAGGACTCCTCCGCCTCATCCATGTCGGGAAGGGCGGGCAAGGAGGACGTGTCGGTCATCGGCCGCAGCGTACCGCCCCGGAGCACCGTCTCCACCGCTGCTTGGCACACATGCCACTGCCCAGTCCACATCAGCCCCACCGCACCGTTCACCGGGTTCACCGTCCGGCCACAAGCCTCAAACAACAGTGACTGGAAAAGAGCTGCAATAAACGCCATCAAAATTCAAAACCAAATATACATATTCATCCATCCACGAAACCGCAGCACTGTATGATCGTCTCCAGATAAATTTTAATTTGAAAAAATTCGGGGCTAAATATATGCAATTGATAATTACCAGGCCGCTGGGATTCGGGGACGGATGAGATGAAGGACATGAGACCGGCACGGCCGAAGAACTTGGCGACGAAGACAGTAGCGTGGCCTTGGGCATCTTGGCCGTCTATCCACTGCAAGCTCGGCCGAAGGATGCACGTCTCGCTGCACCCCTTCCTCAACACCCTACACCCATTGCAGCTCATCTTGGAGCACGGAAAAACCAAGAACCAACCCTGCAAAAATCTCTCATAAAACCACCCAGAAAAGATCGGCACCTATATATCTCAGACAACAAGCAAGCAGGACAGAATCTAACAAAGCAAGAAAGAGAGAGCTTTAATGCAAGCAGATGGCGATCGGCTATGGCTGCTGGTCTGAAAACGCCGAGAGTAGACGACGCGGGTGTCTATATAAAGGCGAGAAAAGGCGCTGTTTAACCGGACCATGGTTATGATCCGAGACCATGGTTGAGTTCCGAGCTCCTCGGGTGCGGGGCGGCTCCGAATTTCCGCGCTTTGGAGAATCTAGGCCGTCCAATCTGGTGTTTTGTCGAAACATGAACCGTAGGATGTCGGGGATTGAGTAAAAACTATTATAGGTGAAGTTGATAATCACGGGGATAATTAATTTTTAAATTTTGTATTCCTGGCCAAACCAAAGGCCCAGAGGGAGCATAATGTATAGACTACAAAGCCCCCCAGGATTGGGGGAAGGTTTTCCGCATCAGTGGTAGAAGCGGTTGATTGATTAATTAAACTTATAAAATAATGAGTTCGAGCATTAGGGACTGATTTAGTATTTTTAATTGGGGGGTCAAGTGGCCTTTACGTGGAAAGAAGCGTCCTCGTTTCCAGTACTGTGATTAGGCTCTTCTTAGGCGGAGTTAACAATGTGCAAGTTGGCAATTGATTAGTGGCTAATTAAGTATCTCCATTATTGGTTCCACTCACAGGGAAGATGGGAGCTGCTTTGCCAACTTTTTCAAAGCAATGTGCTAATTAAAAGGCTGGTGTTTCAGAAAGAGTGAAATGTACTATAGTATTAAGGCACGAAGCGTTAGTATAGATACTGTGTACATCACAACTTGGTTGTGAGTCTTTCAAATTTGAATAACGTGTATATTGGACGGCTAGCAAGCTAGCTCTTAATATGTATGCATCCCCGCCGTACTTTTCAATATTAGCACAGCCAAAGCTCCTGCATTGGGATATGCATTGAGATATGGGGGAAGGTCGGTCGTGCAGCCTATTTGGCGGGCAAATGAATAAAAAAGAAGCTATTTCAGTACGATTGCACATTTTGGCTTCTCTGGTTAGAAAAAGGGGTCGAGGTTGAGTGCCCGTTTAAGACCAAGCTATCCACATATCACCAGCTGCTCTTTGGTTATAAGTAGGAGTGCTTAACTCAATAGAGCTACACTATTAAATAGCATTTTGGTTGCAGTCGACCCGTTTCCATTGTGGCTTTTCAGCACAATATTTTGATTTGCAATTTGTTTAATATCAAGATATTCTTTTTTCTAGAGTTGATTTTTTTTGGGTAAATGAATTAATATCTGTGCAAACTCGCTGTGAAGAATGAAAAGATATATATAATCGAAATATATACATACATATTATTATGCTATGAATCTGTGGGACAGAATGCACCCGATATATCTTTTCATTTTTTTAGGCGAGCGCACACTTGTCATTTTGCCCACGAGAATGCACACTTATATACGAGAACGACAAGAGAACGCATAGATGATAGAGCCGAACTTCACGTAATAAGTCAAAACTCCTATTGTATTTTGGGCCCACTTGGCATGTGCCTAAAAAACGTGTGCCAATTGGACTTTTCTTGTCAGTGTGGGCTGTATATTCCATTGTCGCCTAAATAAAATTGAGGGTTTTATTTTGGCACTCAAAAGAAATGTTGTTATTTCTTACATGCAACCGTGTATATGTTGTAGAAAAAAAAAACTTTATCCACTTCCAAGGGGCCAAAATTCAATCCCTGCTCCTCGTTGTCGTGAAATTTCTGACGGTGATGTAAGTATGGGTGTGAACAAATTATGCCTACCGTGGGTTTTTTATATTTGATTTAGTTTGGCTCATATTTATTAATTTTGTAATCAAAAAAATATTCGAATCGAAGTAAATAAACTCGTTGAACAATTAACAGAACTTGAACGGTCAGAATTGTTGATATCATCAAATCAACTTTGTTTTCGTTTGAAGCTTAATTTGTAAGACTGGAAGTTCCCGGTTTAAATCAGTTGACATCGATACAAACTTATACGACGTGTAATGGAGATGCATTAACACTTAAATCTCTAATTCTTGTGGTGAGATGAGAGCACTTGTATGCGTGTAACTAGAAGTTGGGCGGCAGAAAAGGGTCCAAACACAGACAATTAATAGCAACAAAAAAGCGCAGCCGTTCAGATACTTTGTTAGCGGGCTACTTGAACAGGGAAAACACTCTATGCACCGGCCCTTGGAGACGAAAATCTTCTTGATGATAGGAGTGTGAGTTTTGGATGAACACGTTAAATTAATTAATTGAATAAAGAAACAAATAAAAGCTCTTCGACAATTAACCCAATACAGTATAAAAAAATTCATTTAGAGTTGGAGTTGGTTTTGTCGTCAATGGGCATGCTGGTTACATTGTTGGCCAAATTCACAGATAAAGAAATAGAAAGAGGACAGGGACCAAATCCGAGGCCAGATCGGAAGATTCGCCACGAGCTACCCGACGGACCGCCGCGGGTACGGATGTGAAGAAAAAACATCGTTTTCGGTCCCCCAACTTGTTGCCTGTCCGCTTCTCCCTTCCAACCTGTCATCTTTATCCACGCTAAAACCATCACTCCTTCTACAAGTCTGCAATACCACAAATGGGCCGTTCGAATTGGGCCTTTTGACGATTACCTACCTATGGGCGCTTTTTTTTATGTATTGATGGGCCGACGCAAGCCCGGCGGCACGGCCGAACTCTATTGTCAGCAACCGCCCACAAAGACTTGCATGGGAAAGAGCAAATAAAATTGAACACACATCCTATCCTCATAATTTATGTGTCTCATATATATATATATATATATATATATATATATATATTTATATGTATGTACATATGTATATGTATATATATAGTCAAAATGAGAAGCTTAAAAAGCGGGAAATTTTGAGAAACTTCTCAACAATCATTATATCTAAACGAATGGACTAGGATAAGCATGAATAGTAACTAACAGTTGAATGGTTTTGCCGAGTGCCATGGATGCAGCTCATCATGATTACATGAAGCGAGAGACTTGGAACTCGTATCTTTCTCCATGCAACTCTTATTTCACAGCTGAGGTGAGCGATACATGTAGTGAAGATGAACTTTGTTCAGAATTGTGTGTGTTATTTAGGAATTTGGTAATATTTTACAATTTTATTGAACTGACCGTAAAATTTGATGATAAATGACAAACAATACTGCGTTGTAATGATATATTTAATTTATCTTTACCTATTTCGCGTGGCAAAGTTGAACCGAACAAAACCTAACACCTCTCGCACATATTAGTTCATAACGCATAAAAAGTTAAAACGAGCCAAAATTGTGGGCATCTCTTAATATATAGCTTACAACACCGGCTAGCCTTCATTTATACTGCAACGGCCACCGCTTAGGGCGCCGTATTTTTATTTATTTATTTTTAAAAATGATTGGAAGATCTAAACTAACTTTCTTCGTGAATAATTTATTATATTATATTACAGTTTAGTATTTTTTATATTATATATTTTAAAAAATAATAATAATAGAATTGAATTAAAAAAGATTGAGAGATCTAAACTAACTCTCGTCGTGAATAATTTATCATATTATGTTACAGTTTCGTATTTTTTTATTATACAATTTTTATAAAAAAATAAAATAATAATAATAATAGAATTGAATTAAAAAAAGATTGGCAGATCTAAACTAACTCTTCCCAAGTGAATAATCGCGAATAATTGATTATATTATATTACGGTTTAATATTTTATTTATAATGTATAATTTTTTAAAATAAGTTTGAAAAGTAATAATAATAGAATTGAATTAAAAAAAGACTGGGAGATGTAAATGAGCTCTCTCCCGTCCTACGCCTCTCCTCCGTCTTTCGTCTTTCGATCGCTTTCTCCCCGCTCTATCCCCAACTTCCCCCTTCCTCGGCGACGGCGACGGCGACGTACTATTTTTTTTCCTATTCTGTTTCGTTTTTTGTCATGCACTGTTGTTGGACAGCCTGGTTCGTTTCTAATTGGTTCATACGCCGCCAATTCCTGATCTGTTATTACTTGCCTTCGTCTCTCTCTTTTATTTTATTTTATTTTATTTTTATTTATGCATGGTGTTGCTGTCATGATTTGCTGTTGGGTGGCCTCAATGGGAGCAATCTGAATTACACTTTGAATCTCATATCTTAGGCCAATTCAACTCTTTGGTATATGATTCTATCTATGCGACTCTATGTTTTTTTTTTTTTTACGACAAATTGATTTGGTATAGTTCATGGCCTAGGTTTGATTTTTTTTTTATTTGGAATTTATTGCTGGCGAATGGGTTCTGCGATCGAAGTCAGTGCTGGTTGGCAATCGTTTCTATAATTTTCCGTGCTTGTTGAATTTGCCGAGGACCACCCAATGTGCTTGCTGGATTTATTTTCACACATTTGTTATTTTGCACACAATATGAGTGCATTTTTTTTTTACCCGATGCAGAGACGGAGTGCTTGGATCAGAAGAGGTTTTAATTTCAAGACTTTGACTGAAATTTAGCTTTTAGGTTTTTATATGTCGCATGGAAGACAACTAGTGGCAATTTTTATCATTTCGGACACTGTTTAAAGAGGAGAAGAATATGTATCAACCTGTGAGTTCTACTGCCACTCGCGGCGGGATACCCTCTGAAAGCGGAGATTATGCTGTAGACCTTGATCAAGTCCCTCATTGGATTGATGCTGACCAGCGTTCTCCTTTTGTGGGTGATAGTGGGGATACATCTTTGTCCATAAGCTACTTTTCCGATCCTCTAACTTCAGCATCGTTGGCAGAAGTTGGAGCTGATGGGCTGAAGTCGCGATTTCCTTTTAATCATGAAATTAATTCAAAAATATATCTATGGCGAGGCCAGCCGTGGAATCTTGAAGTCGATGCAGTGGTTAATTCTACAAATGAGGTTAGATACTTTAGCGTCATAGATGCCACGGTACTACTTCTAGATAGGCATTGCAAGTTTTTTTAAGTGATAGTGATTATCATGATGAACAAGTTGCTGTGTTACCAAAGTCCTTTGTCTATTAATCTGCCATACAATATTACTTAGTTACTGGACATATCCTTGCCAGTATGAAATAGTTTTTGTAATTGCATAGCTTTGACATTAATGGATGAAACCCGATGGAGGAAGAGTTAGATTTAGTAATAGGATGAGTAGATTCATTTGCACGGTTGAAATTTATAGGCGAATTACTCCTTACTGGATTGGTTTGGAAATTGAGGCACATTACCTTGCAGAGAAGGATGTATGAATTGACGAGCATGTACATTTATCGTGCTCGCTATGACACATAATAGTATCTACATTCATTTTTGGACGATGTATCCCAGCTTAATAGACATGTTTTACTGAAAAACTTTTTTTAATAAAAACGGTAACTTGAGCTGCTACTTGATGGTTAATCAACTTCACTACTATTTGTTTAAAAGTGGACGCTAAGTAAGAAATGTCACGTCAACTGTTAGTGTTTGCCTTCGGGCATTCAATTTGTCTGGTTGTGGTTCATCTAAGCCAAATATTTAATGTATGAAGAACTTGGATGAAGCACATAGCAGCCCTGGTCTACATGCTGCCGCAGGGCCTGGACTTGCAGAAGAGTGTGCAACACTGGTAATCTTCCTGTTGGTGCATAAATCATTATTTTGCTTCTATGTTTCATTTCTAAATTTTCTGGAAAAATATTATCTTCAGGGGGGATGTCGAACAGGCATGGCAAAAGTTACAAATGCTTATGACCTCCCTGCTCGGTATGTCTACAAAATACTTCTAATTCTATGGCTGTTCTTGATTTTAGTTTATTTATCATCTTGAAAAGTGGAAGACTTGAAGTATGTGAAGTTCTTTGAAGATGAAACAATATTCTTAAAATATGAGGCTAACTACTGAGTTGATGTTTATGAAAAGTGGCTTTATATAATTTCGGCCTGATTAACGTCTTATTATGAAAGAGTATATGCTGATTGTTCCTGAATCAAGCAATAAATGGTGTCAATATTCTTCATATGTGGTGAAGCGTTTTTGATTAATTGTAATGGCAAAATATACCTTGATGTTTGTTTTATTAGTAACAAAGGTACATAAAGTCTATATTTTTTTTTCTCGGCTCTTTACTACCTGACTGATGTCCAGTTTGGCTCCCTGCATTTCTGTTTGATATTAGCATTTCCATCCAACCGTAATCTCCAAACAATTAGTTTATGGTATACGAATATGGGGTTTATTTTCTTTTGTGACTTGGATGATGGTATACTCATAACTTTTATTTGTGTCTCTTCCTAGTGTTTACTTGAGATTTGTTGTTTGGCATGCATTTACTGCCTTTGATTGTTAATTCAGCTTTGGTATATTTTTTAGGAGGGTTATACATACTGTGGGGCCTAAGTATGCCATTAAATATCATACTGCCGCAGAAAATGCTCTAAGTCACTGCTATCGTTCTTGCCTTGAGCTCCTTATTGAGAATGGCTTGCAGAGGTACAGATATGTTTATCTTTGAATTTATTTGGAGTCAGCTTTGATTTGCATAAAATGCCTATACATTTTTTGGATCCTTGTGCAAAAATATCAAATATTATTTGAAATTTGAATTGCAGTATCGCTTTTGGTTGCATATATACAGAGTCAAAAAATTATCCTCGTGAACCTGCAGCTCATGTGGCAATAAGTAAATTATTTGTTTCCGTCTCTTTCTAAGATGTATGAAAAGGTTTGCAACTACTTCATTATTTAATTTATTTGTATTGACTCTACCAGGAACCGTAAGACGGTTTCTAGAGAAACACAAAGATAAAATTAGAGCCATTGTCTTCTGTACCACCACATCTTCTGATACCGAGATATACAAAAGGTCAGTTTGCAGCCATATCCAGTTCATGCTGGTTTAATATAGTACAGGGTTCTTTTTGGGGAATTGGGGATGTGGGTGGGGGGGGGGAAGTGTTTGTGAATGAATAAACGTTTGTTAAAATAGGATAAAACCATGTGAGAATTCATCGATGGATCTAGAGCTATCCTTTACGAGATTGTGATAGTGACTACTAGCTTGTCAAAGTCTATTTATCAAAACCACCTCTGTGGTTCCATTTTAGTATTAGATTGTTCTAGGGTCATTGTTGTTATAATGCTCCAATTATAATGCTGACTTTGGTTTCTTGTAGACTGCTCCCACTATACTTCCCTCGAGATAAACACGAAGAGGAGCTTTCTGTGTCAAAGCTTCCTGCAGATGTAGGAGACGAAAATGGCGAAACGATTCTAGACGAGCGTAAAATTCGAATAAAACCTTTGCCAGCAGTTTCAGCTCCTCCTCCAAAAGTTCCCACTCCACAAGCAGAGCTGCCTGTTAGTGATTCTGGGTTAACAATGAGAAGGTTTGAGCTTTGATAATTTTCTTTCTTTCCTATTGTGTTGATGATGCTTGTTTATCAATTAATGAGGAAGTTGATTTTGCCTTACTCAAGTACTTGCATAAATACAACTTATTCTGACTCCCATCAGTTACTGATTTTTTTGTAACTGGATCAATTAAGGATGTAATTAGCTTGCCTCTATGCATAGCAACTGCAAAAATTTTGATTAGACCCTCTACTATGTTCATATTACCAGGAACTCCTTTCATGTGGAGACATATTTGGATCCTGCTTTCATGTCACTGAATAAGGATCCTGATCAGCGTCGTAAAGAAAAACAAGAGAAAGTGTCTCAATCACATAGTAATTGGAATTGTGGGAAATTGCTTGGGTTTGGTGATCTTGGTGGACCCCCTCTGTCTGTTGCAGAAGAGTATGCTCTTCATGCCAGATACCTTGCAAAGGCTAATACATTAAATTTGTCAGAAATTGCAGAAATGAAAATTGTGTAAGTCATTGTACTTTATTCTGTTATTGAAAGTTTGTTTCTGATAATTTTGTTGTCATCTTTAACCGGACTTTTCTTTTTTCCTTTTAGCTATCGTGGGGGAGTTGATACAGAGGGGAGGCCAGTAATGGTTGTTGTGGGGGCACATTTCCTGTTGCGTTGTCTTGAATTGGAACAATTTGATCTGTATGTTGTAAAGGTGTTGAGTAGTGCCACTCATCTTTTGCAATTTGATACTTAAAATGTGGACCATTGATGCATGAGCTATTTTGATTTGATTGATCAATAGATTTTAGAGCTGTTTGTGATCCAGTATTATTCTTAAATATATCCTCATTTGACACTTATTGTAGTATCTGAAGCTCGTTTGTTATTATTTTTTACAGATTAGACATAATTGTACCTTTTAGAAGTTGTGGGCTTGAGTATGTATGTATATTATTCATTATATACTAGCTTTAGATCTTCAACTGTGTCATTTGGAGCCGACCTTTGTGATAACTTCCATAATTATGGTCTTCTTTGATTGCATTAATATTGAATTTGGTTTTTGAAACTGTAGGAATTCGAGCCTGTGATACAGAAGCCATATACGATTGTTTACTTCCATTCTGCTGCGTCTTTACAGATGTAAGTGTGGTATGATGCCATCTCAGTTGTAATAGTTTTCAAACTGCATGTTTGGTGATGTCCTGATCAGCATCCTGCTTCCAATTTACTCAGGAGATTGTTCTAGTCTTCATTCAAATGCTATTCCACTTCATTTGATTTATTGACTGTTAAAAAACTTGATCTTTATCTCCGAAAATATCTTTTATGCCTTGCTGCAATTCTAATGCAAAACTTTTATTAATATTTTCTGTGAGAACAAACATCCTTTATATTTGTATCATCTGACATTTTATATCTGCATCTTGAGGTAAAACAGCCAGCCAGATTTGGGATGGATGAACCATTTACAAAAAATACTTGGCCGAAAACATCAAAAAAACCTTCATGTATGTGTGCAATCTGTACTGTTGTTTCTTTGGTTAATCTTCTGCTTTTATGGTTTAATTAATGAGCTTTTCTTGGTTTCGTTACTTGCAGGCTATTTATGTTCTGCATCCAACTTTTGGACTGAAGGCAACGATTTTTGCATTGCAATTGTTTGTTGATGGTGAAGTAAGATATTTTAGCAATATTGCTTTTAGAGTTTTTTTTTCAATTTGATTTAATTGTATCCCACATGTTTTAGCTCTCATAAGCAGAGCGTAGCAAAGCCCGCCTTGGTGTCCTCTTAATTGATCACTTGTTCAAATAATTTGTGCTAGAGTTATAAGTTTATTGTTATCTTATTCTTCTACTTCTGGTAGAACGTAGCAACTGCCAGTCTTGGTCTTCTCTTAATTATCTGTTGTGCTAGTGATTTAAGTTTTGTTTTCGTTTTCACTTTGTCTGTTCACATACTATTTCCTGATTACGCCTTTAAAACTGGCTCTTATTTCCAGGTATGGAAAAAGGTTGTTTATGTAGATCGACTGTTGCAGTTGTTTAGATATGTTCCTCGAGAACAGCTTACGATCCCAGATTTCGTCTTCCAGTGAGTTGTCTACTGATTCTCTAAGCCATGCTCTCTTGTTAACTTCTATTTTCTTGACCGTGTATATTGTTACAATGGATGATGCAGGCATGACCTTGAAGTAAATGGAGGGAAAGGCCTAATTGTGGATCCAAGAACCAAATATATATATCACAGGCCTTAGCTCACCGGGGTAACTTTGTTGTTCAAGATTAGTTAGTTGCTTGCCATCCGATTTTGCCCATTGTTTAATTGTCATTTTTGTCATTGTACAATGGCATTTGCCGTGTACATCAGCTGTGTTTATCGGATATATATGTTATATGTACGTAGTTCACGTCTAGTTGGTTGTGTATTTCTTTAGAAAATCAGCAAATTGCTGGGATTTGGAACATATATATTCACAACACCTAAAGAAGATAAATATGGCATCAAGGGGCCAGGGTTTCAGGTTGGGTTGGATAACATTCATTGTCAACCATGTGTATACTCCATCTGGAGAATGTCTTTTGCGAGTCATGTATTTAAGGGCTACATACATTCTCCCATTTTTGGATATATGAATTCTAAGGTACTAAGTTCAAAATGCTTAGTTAGCTTCAGAAAGAAAGTTTTAAAGTGCTAAACATCCTGCATGGAAAATTATGCAACTTTATGCTCCTAATTCTTTATCCATCCCCCTTCCGGCCAAAGCTTATAATATTATGTATGCACAGGTATTTCCAAACTTGCAAGCTGCGTCTGAGTCACATACTTTGATTCTTGCTCGTTGCGAGCAAAAACTATTATAAGAATTCTCATAAGCCACGAGGAATTGAGACGTATATATAATCATTTATTTTATCTATACGTACTTGGAAGCACATAAACAACCGTGTAT
The DNA here is from genome assembly GCA_032619315.1 of Piper longum. Taxonomy (NCBI): domain Eukaryota; kingdom Viridiplantae; phylum Streptophyta; class Magnoliopsida; order Piperales; family Piperaceae; genus Piper; species Piper longum. The sequence continues at coordinate 11,214 of JAVDBV010052142.1, forward strand.
TGTAACAGGTAATGTCAACGGTGGGGACTTGAAAGTGTCGAACTACCGTATAAATTAGACAATATTATTTTCCCTCGTTCTCTTACAAAAAAAAAATTAAAATTATTTTTATTTTATTGAAGGTCAGACGGAGCTGAACCGAGGTGAGCTATGACGAAGCTGAACTTGAGCCGAGCCGACCCAAGTAATCCGCTCCCGAAAGCTTCTGTCTCGGAGAACCACCACTGAACCAGATTCCGTCGCCGTCGCCGTCGTCTAAGTAAACGTCTCACCTCACCCAACCAACGCTCTTCTTCGTCAAGCTTCCTTCACCTTCAAACCACCAACCTCACCTTCTTCTCTCCTTTTCATCTCAATACCTTCATCCTTACCCCTCCAATACCCCCTCTCCTCCTCCTCCGCCTTTTTATTTTCTGGGTTTTGGCTATTGGTAAAGAGCATGAAGCTTTTCCTGCTACATCAGTACTACAATGCCGGCGGCGGGAGCAGGAGCAACGGCCTCCGCTCCGCCCACCAACCGCCGCCGGGGCTGGCGTCGGCACGGTCGAGGGCGTCTTCCGCTACCCCGCTGCCCTCTTCTGGCTCGCCGTCCACGCCGTCTTCTGCGTCATCAGCCTCCTCCTCGGCTTCCGATCATCCCACCTCCTCTTCTTCCTCCTCTTCACCTAGCCCTCTCCCTCCCCCGCCGCCTCTACACTCCTCCCCATCCCCATCCCGCCGCCGCAGTTCTCGGCGAATCGGACGTTGAGCCGGGTGGTGGTTGGCCGCCACGGGATACGGGTTCGGCCTTGGCTGCGCCCGAATCCGGCGGAGGTCGTGAAGGTGCGGCTGATGGAGGTGGTGCAGAGGGAGCAGCGGATGCAGTACGGGTTGAAGAGCCGCCGGCCGTTGATCGTCGTCACCCCGACCCACGTCCGCACCTTCCAGACCCTTCACCTCACCGGCCTCGCGCAACCCTCATGCTGCTCCCCTGTGACCTGGGTCGTCGTCGAGGCCGGCAGGCTGACGAACGAGACGACCGCCATCATCAACAAGTCTGGGGTGAATGTTGTTCATCTTCCCTTCGATGGGTCGATGCCGGTTTCTTGGTTGGTTCGCCAGAAAGTGGAAGCCCAGATGCGAATCCATGCTTTGAGGTATTGGATTATTGGATTAATGGATTTTGGTTCTTCTCTTCTTTATGATTTTTTATTTACTGTTTGGATCAATATCATATAATGAACAAGGTTTTAAGCACTATTTGTTTTGGAGTGGAGTGTAGAGTTGTGCGAGACCGGAAATTGGATGGGATTGTGATGTTTGCGGATGAGAGTAACATGCATAGCTTGGAACTGTTTGATGAAATCCAAAATGTGAAGTGGATGGGGGTTGTTTCTGTTGATGTACTCACACATGATTCTAGTGAACCTGACTGGGGTCGAGTCTCCTCGGCCAAGGCAGAGGAGGACTTGCCGATTCCGGTGATGGGTCCTGCCTGCAACTCCTGTGGCCACTTGACTGGCTGGCGTACTTTCAATTCGTTGCCGTATGCTGCAAAGAATGCAGCTATTAGTGGTGAAGGGTATATAGTATTGCCTGGTAAATTGGAGTGGGCAGGATTTGTGTTCACTTCTAGGTTGTTATGGAGGTAGAAAGTGAGCCGGACTGGATTGGTAATCTTGACTTCATACTTGAGGAGGGGACTGAGATTGAGAGCCCATTGAGTCTATTGAAGGATGCAGCTTTTGTTGAGCCGCTTAGTAAATGTGGACGAAAGGTAATGCTGTGGTGGTTCTAGGCCGAAGCTAGTGCTATAAGCAAGTTCCCTCCTGGGTGAGCTTACTGTCTTCTTGGCTATACTTCGCGTAGATTCTCAATTGAGTTTTATGGCTGGTGAATGTGGCTTTGTTATTGCCACTAAATGATGAAGGATCCTGTAGAAAAAATTTAAGCTTCTTTTCTTAGTGCTTGTGAACTATTTCTTTCCCTTTCGCTAGTGTCTCTTTTTGAGGTTCAAATGCTTGCCGGTGTAGGATAGAATTTCAACTGATTAAGGAGACTTTGTAACTAGAGATGGTGCAAAACTTTTTATGACACACGGTTGGATAATTGGTTAGACTTTGCAACAACATGGTACTAACAAATTTTGGTAGCTCAAAAACACTTAACAATATTAAATACTAAGAATAGATATACACTTAGTAGTGCACATCAACGACCTACCGGGGTGTCCAATATAAGAAAAAGGTGCATCTGTTCATGTACTCTTAAGTGGAGTGACTCATGTATCATCTAAGTGAGATTTGAAGGAAAGATAAACCACTCAAATAGGATAACAGATTGATCCACTTACATATACAGATTTTCGTAACTAGTTGACAGGTTGTATGTTGTGAGTTTCGTGCAATACTTTCTTATTTTTCTGATTATTAAGATTGAGCTTTTGTTTTTCTTATAAAATATTAGTCCCTGTTAATACTTAGATGCAAGGTTTTTAGAGTTGTGGGATTGTTGATTTGTTAAAATTTTCAATATTGTTAACATGTAGTTCATCACAAAGCAAGTAATCTGCTCATCTAGATATTAGGGAAAGAATGCTCCTCTTGAAAAGTAAAGATAATGATTTTTTGCATTGTACATATGGGTAATTGAGACCCCATTGGAAATTACTGTCCCTGCAAAACGGACTCCATGGCCTGATGCACCTCCCGAACTACCTTTGGTGGTGAAGACTAACACTCTGCCCGTTGATGATCATCCACTTAGACAGTCCCGCAAAACAGGTCGTTCTAGATCCAGCAGTTCTAGTAGCAGGAGAAAGCATGATCGGCATTCGTTTGAATGCAGGAGAACAATAGATTGTCGTAAATGGTAGTTACATTTTTTTTTTCTGATAACTTTTTATCAGTTTTTTTTATGTGATTGCATAAGCCATTGACGTGAGGAGAGTACCGGTCTGCTCACCTCCTTTTTAAACTGGCCCTTGGGCGAAGATGGTCAGAAGGGGGGGCTTGGTGGTTGATACTTGATACTTTGAGATACTTCTACAGTGTGCTCTTCAAAATTCTATCAGAGATTGTACAGTGTGACAAAGGAAGTTGATTTTGTTTCCAATTTCCATTGTTGAGATATTTGTCTCGGTTGGAGGGTGAGGTTACCTTTTCTGTTTTGTGATTATCTCAGACAATGTTAGATCATACTTGGTACAGAAATAAACTACGGACTGCTTGACATCTACCCAAATGATTTAACTTTTAGGTTGTTTTTTGGCGGGAGTTATTGTGCAGAGAAATGATCCAACAAAAGACAGTAGGAAAATAACGAAGCTGACAATTGCATCGCGGCTGATGACAAACTACCAAAGATTTGATGCGTCTTTGCTTGGGAAAAAAAATGATTTGATGTGTCTTCATGAGTTAAGCATTGTCGCAAAACTTGCTCGCTTGATAGCAGCTAACTACAAAAGCTTTAGACAAGACCTTAGTACATCAATAATAGAAGCACTAGCGGGACGAGTTGTCCTTTCAGAGGTTACAATTTTTCAGCACTCCAATTTAGCATAAACAAGGCTTGGTCGGGCTGCGGGTTAAACAAACTCCGCAGCAGAAGAAAATAAATCACGATTACTTCAGCAGCTTCTCCGGGGAGAAGGAGAAGCCTGTTTTTGTGGGCATATGCTACGCAGTAAAACTAGTTTATATGAATCCAGAAGCTCCAATTTCGTCCGCAATTTGGACTTCCTTAATCTCCTGTACCATCTTCAAAATCTGCCAAGTAGTAGGTCTCTGTTCCTCCGAGGGCTGTGTGCAAGCCACCGCTATGTCGAGAAGCATAAGGAGCCTGCTCTCTTCTGTTTCTTCATCCTCCCTAACTGACCTGACCCAAGTCGGAAGATCTGTGGCATTCATGAATGGCTGGTGCAATGGTGGCCGCCCGGTTATGAGCTCCAATAGGAGCACACCGAAACTGTAGACATCCGACTTTGGACTAGCCTTCCGACCGAACTTCCTTGTTTCCGGAGCTCGGTAGGCAGTGTCTGTGTCATCAGGTGGCTCAACCAGAAGAGTGAGGCAATAATCGGTAAGGCAGGCTTCAAAATCAGCTCCGAGCAAGACATTGGAGGACTTGATGTTGCCATGTACCAGTCTCGATGCCTGGTGGATGTAGGCCAGCCCTTGTGCTACATCTTCTGCTATTTTAAGGCATGATGTCCAGTGAAGAGGCTTGGCTCTACTAGATTTTGAACCTGACATCAAGTTTCACATATTAGGACAACAGAAGAGGCCCCGAAAAGATTTTATTTTTACCCTCGCTATGGAGCAGATACAAATAACAAAAGAAGCACAGTAAGTTTTCTTATTGCCGACAATCAACAAAAGGCTGATACAAGCAACGCCCCAATTCTCTCTTGCAACTTAATGACACTGCTATTTTACCCAGATGGTACATGACTTTAAGAATGCAACATACTACTCATCCTTGTTTTTTTTTAAAAACTAACATTTATTATATTCATCCTTTTACGCAGGCTAAGACCATAATGGGACAAGCTAATCCCTCGCTTTAACAAGCAAAATAATTGAAGAAAGAGAAACTACAAAGCAAGCGGCAGCTTCTAACTAAGAAGTCTCGACCGTCGGGCAATAGAGCCCAGAAAACTAAAAATCTCATAGCACATGGGCACACGGGCACATCTCTCTATACTCATGGTAATTGGTCATGAAACCCATCTATCTCCATATTCGAATCATAGAACTTAACATTCTAAAATATTCAGGTCCCAATCAATTTTGAGTTTCTATGTTTACTATGCAGATTTTCCCAATACTACTTAAAAATGTTCGATCGCCAGACAATTGAATTGATCATAAAAATGGATCTCAATCATGTGACTTTCATCATCAATATATATTGAATTCTCAAAATCATAATCCCACTAAAATACTACGCATTTGTGAATTTATAAACAGAGGAAATGGGAAGAGAGAAGAAGAAGATTCCAACCATGGATAAGAGAGTGGAGGCTGCCATTGGGCTGGTACTCGTAGACGAGGAGCCGTTCCTCCTTTGCCTGGAAGAATGCACGAAGGGGAACCAAGTTGGGGTGACGAAGGTTGCCCACCGCCCCCATATGCCGATCGAACGCCTCCCTCCCCACCCCGGCCATTAGGCCGGCGTCGAGCCGCTTCACCCCGACGATGAGGTGCCCATCCATCACCGCCTTATACGTCGTCCCCATCGTCCCCCGCCCCAGCATCTCCGCCGACGCCCTCATTAGTTGATCCAGCGTGTACCCCGGCGCCTCTCCGGCACAGAACACCAGCGTCCCGCTCTTCACGGCCTCGATTCGCTCCGCATTCCGCACCGCCGCCGCCTTCTCCGACCGGCTGTCGCCGGAGCCGGCGAAGTCGTGCAGGGATGCCGGCTGCGGGGGCGGGGAGAGCATAGCGGAGGTGGCGGCGGTGGGGCTCGACACCCGGGGGAGCCGCCGGCGTTTGTGCATTCTCTTGAAGGCGAGGGAGAACCCAACGAGGAGGACGACCACGAGGGCCACCCCGGCGGCGAACCCGCCAATCGCTGCGGCGTGGCGGTGGCGCTTCCCCGAGGGCGGCGACATGACCAGCCCCTGCAGCTGCGCGGTAGCGGCTGCGGGGGCGGCGGGCGGAGGAGGGCGAGGGTGCGAGGGCGTGGCGGCAGCAGCGCCGGAGGAGAAGAAGGGAATGTGGACAGGGCAGGGCTTGGAGACGACCTCCCCGCACAGGCCGGGGTTGCCAGCGAGGGCGGCGGCGCCGAGGCGGAAGAGGGTGGCGGTGGCGGGGACGGGGCCGGAGAGCAAATTGTGGGAGAGGTTGAGGGAGCGGAGAGTGGACTGGTTGAAGGAGGGGACGAG
>JAVDBV010052157.1:0-10603 GCA_032619315.1 Piper longum
AGCCGAACCGAGCCGAACACAAAAAGCTTGCGAGCAGGCTTGGCTCGTTTACACCCCTAGGTACACATAGGTCTTGGTTAATTTCTTAGTACTTGGAATAAATTTAGTCTATTTACATTATATATTGAATATTGAATTTGTACATATAAACACTACAAATATGATTTTCCCCCCTAAAAAAACTGATGTAAAAAGCTTCCCTTAATGACACACTTCATGATCATTAGAACTGCATGTCTCAATTTTTTTACTTTTTTCCACTCAAATCTGGACTGGAAAAACTATGTGCCACTTATGATTTTGTAATATATTTTAAGTGTGGACTACATATAATTATACCTTAAATTGGGAGTTTTAAAATATGAATTTGTTGTAATATAGTTATAGTTATATTGTTAACTTAAATTTGTTACTTAATATTATATGCTTAATTTAGATTTTTATAGATTTTCTATATTTATTTATTTAAAATTTTTATTTATTATTAAAAAAATTGAATATATTTATATACAATTTAAAAATATTTAAAAATAAATTCTTAGCTTTTAAAATCGTTTACTTATTAAAATTAAGATTACTTTACATATTTGCGTACAACTATAATTTTATGTTGAAATTAAATAAATATTCATTATTTTTAATTAAAAATAATATAGTAATATTTTTAAAATTAATTTTATATATTTTTTAATATATTTTATTAATAAATTTTCAATTCCGTACATCGCATTTTGGCTAGTTTTATTTATATTTGTCCAAGAAATGAGAATACCCATATTTTAGGGGTACGTGTAGGTGTTGGTTAAATTCTTAGTAAGGCCGCTAAACGAGTGAAAATTTTTAATATATGTTATTAATAAATTTTCAATTCCGCACATCATATTTTGGGTAATTGTACTCGAACTCGACTTGAATTGCTCGAAGTTCATTCGAGCTTGACTCGAGATCGAATTAGTTTTGACTATATATTGTCAAAATTGAGTCAAACAGTTTTTATACTGTTCGAGCTGGACTTGAGCTCGAATATATTTAAACTATTTAACTTTCAAGAGCTCAAAACCAGATCAATTGGGAGCTCGAAACCAACTCGATTGTAAGGTCGAAAGTAACTTGTTCAAGAGAAAAATATCTAGCTATAGAGATTAAAATTAATAAAAATAATCATCAACATATTTAGATAAAACTATCTCAATAATAAAAGGTCTTTTCAAGTTACAACTATGTTTTAATTTTTTTTATAAAATACCTAAGACACCATTCAATAGTAAATATATCCTAAAAAATAAAATGCTTAAAATTTTAAAACCAAAATTGAAAAAAAAAACTAACAAGACTATATTTTATCTCCTTCTACACTTTCAATGTTCTTTTTTCTCTTTTCTCTATTTTTATGTTGATTTTCATCTTCTAGAGTTGATTCTTTTTTCTTCTGATATACTTGGGGCACTTGTGACACACTTTCTATGGATGTAACCATTAATAATCTACATAATAAAAATATTTATTTATTTTTTATAGGTATCATGACCACCATGTATTTCATAATTAATTGTCAATGCATTTGCTAGCTAATATGCTCAAATGCCCATTGAACCAACTTTCTACTAATAACAATAGAAACATATCTTCGTAAAAAATATACTTTATCAAAAAGAGTAGAAAAATATTAAATTAACACCCAACAACAGATGCACCGGTCAACTCACACCCCTTTAGCGAAAAAATGATAAAAAGACCCTTTAATATTTATTTATTACCTTAGTCAAATTTTTTACCCATATGTAATAAAATAATAAAAAATATTTCATCTTACGGGTTATAAAAAAACTATGAGAAAAAATAAAATAAAATAATAATATATTTTTAATTATCAAACAATTTATTTTAATATATTCATTTATTTGATATATTATTTAATTTTAATGAAATTAATAGCAATTAATTTTATTTTGATGCGCTACTTCTATATCATAAACTAAGCGGTTGCAAGTTCCTGTGCTATCACTTAACGGTATTAATTTGCCTAATGATGCCAATTTTGAAAAAAAATTAAACAAAATTTTTTATAAGGAAATGAAGCTATAATTGAGGGGTAAATGATAAATATAATTATTTTAAATGGCTAAGTGATGTTTATTTTGTATGTATGTTTGTGTGTGTGTGTGTGTGTGTGTGTGTGTGTGTGCGTGTGTGTATAGTAAAATTAAAACATGTCTGGGAAATTCCCGGAGCATCACAGTACCGAAGAAGGAGGAAAAAGGCAGCTCGGAGGAAGATTGCAGTTTGGAAATGCTGGAATACTTAGGCCTCGGTCAGAGCAGAGGACGATGGTGATGGATTAGGAAAGGTGGTCGAAGATGATGGCTCTGGTCGGCCAGAAGAAGAAAGCGGCTAGGAGGAAGATTGCACATTGGGAAAGACGAGAACTTAGGTCGTTGTCCGGGTAGAGGAGAACGGCGATGGATTGGGAAAGGTGGTAGAAGAAGAAGGCTCCAATTGGTCACAACGGAGGCTGTGGCGGCTAGAAGAAGAAGGCGGCCGAGAGGAAGATTGCACTTTGGGAAAGCTGGAGAACTCAGGCTGCGGTCCAAGAGAAGGAAGACGACAATGGATCGGGGAAGGTGGTCGAAGATGATGGCTCTAGTTGGCCACAACAGTGGTGGCCAGAAGAAGAAGGTGGCCAAGAGGAAGATTGCACTTTGGGGACCCCGGGGGACTCAAGCCGCGGTCCGGATGAATGATGATGATGGATCGGGGAAGGTGGTCGAAGATTAAGGCTCCGATCCTCTATAGCGGTGGCGACTAGAAGATGAAGGCGGCCGAGAGAGGTAGAGTTGCACTTCGTGAACGCTGGGGAAGTCAGGCCGCTGTCCGGGTGGAGGAGGATGGAATGGGTGGGAACGGTGGTAGGAGATGAAGGTTGCCGTCGTCCACAACGGTGGTGGAGGAGTGGCGCGTCTATAAGTAGAGGTTGGTGGGCCCAGTCGCTAGGAGGGAAGATGAATCGATGCTTCGGTTGAGGAGAAAATGAATACAATGGTAGTTTTGTAAATAAAAATTGACTCGTTCCCGACTAGAATCAATAATAAAAAAATAAATCCAAAAAATATTAAATAAAATATAATAAAATGCTATACAATTAAATTGAATTAAGCCAATTTAAATTTCTTGATATTGTTTAAAAAAACATAATTTTATATGTTTGATATCTATTTTGTGTATATTTGTTGGGTATTTAGTTTTTTGGGTTTCATTTAGTGCTTTCCTTTTTTTCATATAATTATTTTTCATATCATGTTTTCAGCAAATATGGAAGAAATTTTTAATATAAGTGTGCATCCTCTATTAATAATTTTTTTCTTTTTTATATGATTATGTTATATTTTTTAATAGATAATAATTAACTAGATAGCCGATAACGCATGGAAGAACCTTTTGGATACTGTGAAGAAAAGAGACAATTGGAAATTAGAGGCTGAGAAGAATCCAAAAAAGTGTATTTTAATGCAAAATCATATACCCTGTCACATTTTTAAATGTATTTGAGTATGCAAGTTATATTATATTATTATATTATATTATCGAGTCGAGCTCGAGTTGAGCTACGAGTCGAGTTTGAGTCGAGTTCGAGTTGTAACCAAATCGAGTTAAGTAAAAAACTGTTTTACTCAAACTCGACTCGTAGGATTCGATTTCGAGTCAAGTTTGAGTTCGAGTATATAAATATTGAGTTTCGAGTTAAGTCAAGCTGAGTTGAACACCAAATTCTAACAAGCTGGCTCACTCAATTAACACCCCTATTTCATAGTACTTAGAATAAAATTAGCTTAGTTATGTTATTTATTGAATATTGTATTTGCACATATAAACACTACAAAAAAATGATTTTTCTCCACCCATTTAACAAAAACTATAGAGAAAAGCTGCACTTAATCGAACCCACACTTCGCCTTAATTTCACCATAATTATTAGAACTGCATGTATCAATTTTCATAGTTTTCACCACACTTAAAACCGTAGCAGAGAAACCTTTCATCCAGGAACCAATATTTAATATTTTCCCCACCACTGTACATGACTGCGTATCACCAGAAAAATAGGTGACAACAGTTGAGAAATTTTTGTGGTCGATGGAGATCTAACATGAGCCAAATCTAAAGGATGAAAATTCTCAAGCGGTGGGTGTGCAGGTAATCTGCCCACTGCAGGGGAAATTAGTTCCATGAACCAAAGTTCATGAGCGGCGGTAACCACACCCTGCTGATAATATACCTAGTAATGTTGACTTACACTTTGCTGTGCTGGTTCTAATGAAAGTCGAATTACACCATGCCCAAAAACGAAAAGCAAATTTTGTTTTTCAATCTTATCTTATCATGCAATAGTGAAAAGATACTATTAGGCACGTCATCGAGTCATAACTTTTATCTGTAAAGCCTTGTATTTGGCAGCCAAACGCCAGTTTGCTTCAAATACGAAGCTGCATTCAATAGGACCCATTAATTATTACGTATTATCAGATTCTAACATTGAGGTAATCCAAGCACCAGCATTGTGAGACGTCCAATATTGTGCGTATATAAGAGGCTCAAACCTTTCAATACTTTCCACTTCCAAAAACATTTCCTATTAGGTAATCAGCGGACTTACATAGTTATTACATATTGAGCACAGAATACTTTTCTTTTTCTTTTTTATCTCTTTGACTCTCTTTTTCTTGGAGCAGTCCTCTTCATTAATCCTTCCATGTTTTAAACTGTTCTTTCTTCGGCTAATTAGAGTGAAAATCTCTTACGACTAATATTGTTGTGAGACCCAATTAATTTTCACCAAATCACCTAATCATAGATGATGTCCTAATAATCTTATGTACCGGCCCATAAAGCTCTCAGTATGTACTTAACATATGAACTTGCACCATAATATAACTAACCGTATTTCTATTAGCGTGCATTGTTATAATTTTGCATGACAATAATTAACAATCATAGAAATTTTTTTCTAAGCCATGCATATTATGTATGAGTTCACAGGATGCTCACGTAATCTCATAAAGCTCTTTTCATATTGTGCGTCCTCATTTGCCATGCTATTGAAACGCACATAAAATTTTTAAAAATACAATACCGATGTTTTCTGCCCAAGTTTTCCCCCTACGTCCTTGTATAATTCCCTAGACTACATAAGAAATTCTTGAATTAGGTATTTACAATCTAATTAAATAATTTTGCCAGAAACCTACTGATGAACAGTTTTCTTGATTGCTCAAATAATTCTGCTTCTTGGGCAGAATTGCTCCTATTGGATCCAACGTAGGATGGTTTTTATAGAAGGAAGGCCACATTTGGTTCCTCCTTGCTATGTAACGCGTGCACATCAAAACCATGCACCTTCAATTCCCATATATTAATGCCCTCTCTTCCTGATGTTCCTTTTTTTTCTGCATGTCCAGATATACTTAAACCGTCCTCAAAGTCGAACAGCATGGCTTCGCTCTCTCCTGCTCGTCTTGGAGGGAAGAAGGTCAAGGTAGTGTTCGTGATGGGAGCCACCGGCACGGGAAAGTCGAAGCTGGCCATCGACCTCGCCCTCCGCTTCTCCGGCGAGGTCATTAACTCCGACAAAATGCATGTGTTCAAGGGCCTGGACGTGCTGACGAACAAGGTGACGCCGGAGGAGCGGCAGCTGGTCCGCCACCACCTCATTGACATCGTCGGCCCTGACACCAAATTCACCGCCGATGACTTCTGCCGCGCCGCCACCGCCGCCATTGATGACGTTGCCACCCGTGGGAAGCTGCCTGTCGTTGCCGGTGGGTCTAATTCCTTCATCGAGGCGCTCGTCGACGACCCCGCCGGGGATTTCCGGTCCAAGTACGAGAGCTGCTTCTTGTGGTTGGACGTCGACATGGACGTCCTGCATTCCTTCGTCTCTGACCGCATCGACAAGATGGTTGAAGGTGGTCTGGTCGAGGAGGTGCGCGCTGTGTACCGTCCCGACGCCGACTACACGGCCGGCATCCGTCAGTCCATCGGCGTGGAGGAGCTTGACAAGTATCTCAGTGAGACGATCACTGTTGGAAGAGAGGGGGTTTTAGCGTCGGCGATTGACAAAATGAAGATCAGGACATGCGATCTTACATTTTCCCAATTGGAGAAAATCCACCGGCTCGGAAGAAAGCCCGGGTGGGACATCCACCGGCTTGACGCCACGGTGGCCTTGCAGGCTGCCGGCGGGGAAAAGGCCGCGGCATGGTTGAGCAATGTTGCCGGACCAGCCTCAACCATCGTAGCGAGCTTCCTCGCCGGAGGTTTGCAGGACGAGGGACTGCACGGGGAGGCCGCTACCATGCAAGTTTGATGGTCGTCGTAGTAGTTGTGGATGATCATAGTTATCAAGTGAGAATGATTTTCATATGATAGCTATGATGTAAGAGTGCGGGAATAACGTAGCAAAAAAAAAAAATTATATATATGTTTTTATTAATAAAATTAGAACTCAATAATAATTATTATTTGAGATCAAAATTAGAAGATTCAACTAATCAAAATATAATGAAATTTTAAAAAGTACAATTTTAAATCTTGAGAACTTTAATTTTTTAAATCAAAAAACAATAGAAAAATCTTTTATGGTACTTCTCACTGCCTAATGCTGGTTTAATTTTTTCGAAAAAATATAATAATTATAATTTATAATTTTATTCAAATGTTATCTTTAAACTCAATCAGAGTCTATATGTAAGATTCTAAATTATTATCGTCTATCACATTATTTAATGAGTTAAATATAAAATTAAATTGAACTTGGTATAGATCATGCATGTTGCAGAACGTAATAAACTCTTCCCCTTTTAGTGGCTCAATAGTACATTAACCTGTATAAGGATACGTACAATTTAATTTTAAAAGATTGTTGAGCCGGACTATTTTACTGTCAATACAGGTTAATATATATGTTTAATGTGTGGATCAATATTTCTCGTTCTCCTCTAATCGAAAGAGATTGTAGTGCCCATCTATCAGGTGGTTGAAGTACTCCTTATTTGTAATGTTGTAAATTTTGGATCATTATTTTTGGACTTTTTTAACAATAATTTGAAAAAAATTTCTTTTATCTGATCTGTAATTATGACTACACCAAAATTTCCTCCTACCTGTTAGAAAATTTTGACAAGAGGATGAAATTTGCACATCAGATTGAAGAAGACAAACCAAAAATTATCTAAACCAAATAAGTCATTAATTATGAATCTAAGGCATGCCATATCCCTTTCTTCAATAGAAGATTACCACCCTTTACACTGAAGTATTCTCTGGTAAACAACATGTAAGATACAATGGATTCTTCTCCTTCAGAATGTAACAATGAGGAGAGTCTTCAATCTCTTTACACACCGCATGATCAAACCAAAACATTTCTTCAAAATCAAGTTTTCTTTTAAAAACTCAATAAAAATTACCAAAGGGGGGAAGGAGACTCAAAAACACTTAAGTTTTACTTCCTTTGACTGTCACTGAGATAGTCAATCTTTCATGCGGTGAAAGGAAGGCCTTTCTCATGGTGAGTTTTGATTTTTTGATAGCTTTCCGTGAGAAAGGAAGGGGGAGTGGTGAGGCAGACCCCTCTTATATAGTATTAGGCTTTGTTTGAGTAATGAAGAATGGATAGATTTTCCTTCAATGAGGGTAAGTGTACGAGCAACTTTAGTGTTGGTACGTGGAAAGTGAGAGTGTTAGTGCCAAGTGTGTTAATGTGATGTTTCGGCTGTTGCTGTGATTGTCTGTGGTCCGGTGTGACCGTGTGAGTGATACTGCATATTATGAGTTACTAAGACCAGCGGAGTGCAACTCCAGTGTGCGTTTGCTGTTAAAAAATAAGGAGAAATATTCATCTTTCGAGAATTGGCTTTTGGCTTGTTCCTTCTTGCACCATGCAAGGGGCGCCACATTCTGCTAGTTATAAGACAAAAAGATTAGAACGGTAGATTTGTGCCCCTGAGAATGATAAAATGGATAATATAGAGAAAATTAGCATTAACTAGGGGTGTCTATTGGGTTGTGTAACGACAAAATGTAACTTGACCGAACTTTAATGGTAAAGTTTTGGATAATTAATAAAAGAGTTTGGCTTGAGAGAAATAATATCAGGTTATAAATAGTCAAATTTGATAGTAGAGTGATGGGTATTTGGAACCCGATACCCGATTATTTTATCCCAATTTTAATTATCAAGATTAATCTCTCATTAACTTCAAAACTAATATATATTAATTAAATTATCAGCTATCTTATTTGTGTTTTTAAAATATTTTTTTACTTAACTTCACCCAACATGCATTATTATTATATAGTTTGAATATTTTTACCAAATATGTAATTTGAATAGTTAAATGGGTACTCATTTAAAAATGGTCGGATTTGGTTTCTCCTAAATGAGAAATGATTAGGTTTTGTATTGGAGGGAGAAAGTTAAATGGTTCATAGCTGGGTTTGATTTATAAATTTAACTTATATGGTAGGTTTGGTTAGGCAATACCTAACCAAACTCAACCGTTAGGCACCCCTAGCATTAATGCGAGCATTCTTGTTTCACTTACATTTACTATGAGCATTTCGATTACAAGGATGGTGTTTTATGATTTGGGTACATCTCATACAAAATTCACCACTCAATCCTAATCCCGTTGTGGGACTAAGACTTGAAATACGATAAACTCATATTTCATACCATAGGCTTGTAACATTTCATCATGACAATTGAGGCCACAAGTAAGGCATTGGTCGACCACATGTTTTGGAATTGGGGTATATCTCATATAGTAGTCCTTACCCAACCTCAATCCCAATGTCAGATTAAGATTGAAAACACTACAAATCCATGCCTATACAATAGGCATGTAACAGATGGTAAAATAATGAAAGTATTTTTGTCCAAATAACGAAAGAATGTAGCCATGTTATGTAAATGGATGGCTAGATATGCATGGTACTCATATTCATACATCATATTAATTAATATTATTTGTTCGGGTGCGGGATTGCCGCCCCTGCAATTCAGTTTTCATTTTGGGTTGAATTAGTGGGTTCAGTGTGAACAAAAGTGCCCTTGTCGCATAAAGAAATAGTGCGAGTAAAAAATAAAATAAAATACTGCAACAAGGAATAAACACCCAAAATTTTTACATAGTTCATTATGGTATAAATTGAATCCCTAAGTTTGTCCATTTGGAGATTAGTACTCACAATCTACTATTATTTTTATTATACACTTTACAGAAAATAGTGAATTTTGCATCTATAAATAAATGATTTTGATAACTTTTATTTAAATACCCTGGTTTGACTCTTTCTAATCTTCAAATCTTCAAAATAACTTCACAACTGCGTCTGAAACGTCCAAAAATAGTGGGGTATCAAGTTTTGTCTCAATCCAAGGTCGGGAATGCCTTCAAATTAATCAAACAATTTTGGGTTGGTTCAAACCAAAAAAATACTAGACCAGGTGGCAAGCACAGGCTTCTGTAAATTTTTTACTCTGCCGGGATGCAAGTGGCGCACGTTGCACTAACTTCAATCCAGGTCGTGGTGGGTCGCAGATGCGGACGAGCTTCACTGTCAATTCAGGGACCAACTCTTCGTGATCACGGATGCAGCTTGTGGACAAATCAATGATAAATGGGCCCGACAGACCCAGCTACAGCGGTAGTACAATGCTGACTTTGAGGCTCCGGTGATGGGAGACTTGGCAGATCATCTGGTCTCTGACTGGTGAGTGATTTGGTGCTAGTCTAGTGGTCTATGGCAACGCTGGACAGTGGAGACAACGCCATAAAGTTTCAGTGGAACTGTTTCTTGGTCGGGATGTATTGCTGTTTTCCAATGATGGTGGCATATGAATGTGGGAGGACTCAACTTGGGTTTGTAGCTAGTGATGAGAGAGATTGATTGGAGGCAATGGATTTGGTGACGACGGACTAGGTCGGCCACATGGAGGATGAAAAGTTGGGGGCACACTCTTGCTATTTTTTCGGTGATCCTCTTTTGGGCAATTTTTTGGCGACGACATGGTTCTTCAGCCGCAGATCACTACTTGGGTTTGTTGAGGGTGTTGAGAAGACTCTTGTGAACTCGGTCAAGTGAGAGGCCACTAGGGCTGGCCATATGGAGAGCCCAAAGTTGTCTGCTTATTGCTATTTTCTGTTGCTATGATGTTCCTCTGAGCCACTTCTTGAAGCTTTTCCGGCGACAGAGGTCTTCTCCAGCGGTGGCTCTCGCGTGAGCTTTATTTCCAGCCGTGAGGGGATCTCAGTGGAGGTTGTGGTCTCACCAGAGACTGCCTAGGCTGGCTGATGCACGCCGACAAAGTGACTACTTGATGCTATTTCTCAATTTGGTAGGTGGCTTTCCTTGGTTTTTTCCAGCGAGGGTGGCTTTCAACGGCGGTAGTTCTCGATTGGGTTGCGTCGGGAGCACTCCAAGCTCTGCACCAATAGTCTAGGAGGTCGCTGGAGATGGATCTCTGGGAAGGGGCTCCTCCCCATCCTTCGTCCTTTCCAACTTCTTTCTTCCGCCCTTTCTTCTTCTCTTAATAGCAACGTCG
>JAVDBV010052164.1:0-13822 GCA_032619315.1 Piper longum
CGTCTATATATATATATATATATATATAGACGGAAAGCTCGGATCTAGACCATCCAAAGTCCAAACGAACTCTAGTTTTAAAAATGACTCTATAAGCGAGAATCGAGGAAGATGGCTAAATGACCCTCGAAAGTAACTCTAGTCTTAAAAATGACTCTATAAACGAGAATCGAGGAAAGATCGCTAAATGACCCTCGAAACCTCAACTCAATCAGGTGAAAATCTACTACTTAAATCAAGCTAGGCTTATAGGAGCAATCTGGTGATCCGAAATCCCTTTGATGCATGCAAATGAGATTCCCTTGAGATTCCCTGAAAACAGCAAATGGATACTAAATGCTGAAACAACAAACCAATAAAAATCATTTGTTTACCTTGTGTATACACTGATAACTCATGCTCAGTTGTAGCCTAGCTAAAGCAATACATATCAGGTATACTCAACCACCATAGCATGCTCATATGGCCATTTAGCCTGATACTCGTGGTCAGAAACATGTAAAACCCTAAGGGGTTTAGTTTTTCAAAGGGTGCCGGCTATGGTTGAATCGCCAACCCATGGCTCGATTTGGGTAAAAAGGCACGCCGAGAGGGGTGCGTGGAGTAGAGTTTTGTGGGTGTTGGACGGGTTGGCTCAGGTGGAGATAGGAAAGATTTGAAGTTAAAAGATTTCCAAAAGATCTTGACGTTAGTGGGTTATTACTTGTTACATTAAAACCACAGAGTTGGGCAAGTCATTTTTGCTGTTGCCACTTTTTTTTTCTTTTATCTCCCCCTTTCCATAGTAAACCTTGGTTATGGGGGTTAAGTGTTGGGCTGGCCATCTTCTACACTATGCTTGTCGGGGCTGCCTTTGTGCAAAGCACAAGTGGTCTACTATTGGGTTCCTGCCAAGCCGCTTGGACTACTACGTTATTTTATGTTGTTATTATTATTATTATTATTGTTGTTGTTGTTGTTGTTGTTATTTTCCTTTGTTAGTTGTTTTTTTATTAATATTTTTGCGTTCTAGTGGATATTATTAATTCATGTGAGAACTAGCTACTACATTGTGTTGTTGTATGTTATAGTTAATTAATTAATAAATGACATTTAATCTCTTTATTAACTTGTTATAATTAATTAAAGTAATAAAGATGACGTCTTTATATCTAAGTAAGTTAATATGCATATGTGATCATGGGTAATTATTAATCAAATCGTTAAAATAATTAATCACTATTGGATTAATTACAATATTTTAATTACATGTATGAGTGTATTATAACCATTGCATGAATATTTTATCAGTTAAATTGGATAAGTATTAAATTATCATTTATTGTTTAAATCATTTATATTTATGGTGTCACTAAATAAAATGTAAAGATATGAGCCTTCTTTGGTTGTATTGGCAAATTACGGTATAGATTATTAAAATATAATAGTATAATAATAGCAAGTGTTGAACAGATAAAATCTAAACCTTTGTCGAGTTAAGTAATTTAAAATAATTTTACAAATGATATCCTGCAAATTTTAATACAAGTTATATTAAATAATTGGATACAACGATCTAAATGATCTTAAGATAATTAATTAGAGTTAAAAACAATTAATAAATTATTATTAATATATGAAAGCTATTATTAACGGAATAAGTAATAGTTATTTCTTAATTAGAATTAAAGTGTGATATTAATTAATAGTCTAAATAGTAACCTAAATTTATAGGATAGTAATTTTAATAAGATTTTCTTAGTTAAATAATTAACACGTCAAGGAAAATACACTAATATTAGTAATTTAATACATGCTAGTAACTCAATAATTATTTTAGCAATGGCTAAGGGTGAATCATGTTTTGAATAATCAATTAATGTAAAAAGTAAGGTATGACTTAATTGATTTTGTCACATGAATAATTAATTATCTCATCAAACATGTTATAATTTTTTTTAAAATTTAAAAGATTTATTTTTTTCTTGCTTATTGCATGTTTTTGTCGACATAGTAAAGGAATTGACTCAATCCGATACGGGGCCACACCTTTATAATATTTGAAAGATAAAATACTTGTCCTCATGCCTAAAGGGGTGACAGAGCGCAATGACACAAGGCGACTCATTATGAACTTGTGTGTGTGTGTGTGTGAATACATAAGATTGTAGATGGATTGAGTGACCATCCCTCTCGGTATAATTAGAGCTCGGCATAGGCTTATAATTAGTAAAAGACTTAATAAATAATGATATAAAATATATTGATTTGTTTCATTTAATTATACGACTTAGTGGTTTTGCCACTAACACAGTTTTGTAACTGCAAGTGAGCTGCTTCAGATTGGCGGTTGAGGGTGTGGTTGGTGGTTCCCTTACCAACCTAGGTTGGAAGAATTAATGAATAAAATTTGACTTCTTATTTATATTAGCTGAGTTATAATTGTGATTATGGGAAACAGTTTGGAGGTTATGAGACTTTATTTTTGCATAGTTGGCTTACTTTGTCATTGTTTGCAGGTTACATTTAATATAGCATGTTTAATTATTTTCTTTGCATTGTGCCTCAAGCAAAATTGTTTGTCGCATTATGATGCATGTGCAAGCATTTTTGTTTTCATAACCTCCAAGTTTCCCTCTAGCTCACAATTTATGACTCAAGTACCTTGTTGAAAAGTCTAGTATTTTTCTTTTCTCAATGTTTTGTGCTGGTAACCAACAAATTTTTTGCTAATAAATCTAAATCTTAACTAAAAACATATTAATGAACCATAACGAAAAATTCAGCGTGTCATATGGTAGGCACGCCAAGACAATCAAGCCGATCTACTCAGTTAGATTCAAACACGAAAAATGTATTGGCCCAGATTGTAGTGGCCATGCAAGGACTAATGTAGGTTTCAGCAAATACACACTCGATTGCTTAGAATATTGTCTGGCAGTTATTGGGAGTGGTAGCTAGGAATGGAGACTCGAACTCAACAACGGTTCCCAATGTAACCCCGGACGGTGGTCAGGGGAGTGCCCAAGGGCAGGCTAGTTTAGTGGACTCGGATGAGTGAGGGGAGCTTTCGAGCCTAGTGCCATCGGTAGTCTAACAAGTGGTGCCGACAAATGTTGATGATAGTGGTTGCTATACTATGGAAAAGTTTAGGAAGAATGGAGCCGAAGTGTTTGTCAGAGGACTGACCCGATGAAGGCTGAGAGCTAGATAGACATCACAGAAAAAGCTTTTTGGGCTTTGTCCATGCCCACTGTCATCAAGTGAAATTGGCAACGTGCTTGCTCCAAGAGGAAGTATCTTACTGGTGGAAGTCTATGGAGAAAACCACACTTCATCGATGTGAGATCTCTTCAACATGTGGGTAGAATTTGTGGCCGTCTTCAATGGACATTATTTTTCGGAGCCCATTGTCTAGAAGAAAGCATTGGAGTTCACCAACCTAGTCAAGAGGGAGGGCTCAGTCCGGGAGTACACTAAGAAGTTTTTCACTTGGACCATTTTACACCTGGGTTCTGGCAACTAAAAAGGCCAAAGCTGATAAATTCTTTTGAGGATTGAAACCAGAATTGAGGAGTAAGTTTGTTATGGTGCCAAGGGGTTCGATAACAGAGATGATTGGCTCGGCCACTACTTAGGAGTTGGTATTTGAGTACGAGCATGCCCAGAAATAGGGGACGGTTACTTTGCAACACAAGAATTCCAACCCTCCCAATGACCATTAAGCCAGTGGGACATCAACTGCAGAGCCACCATGGCAACATGGAGAGGAACTTTAAAAGGAAGAGTGAGGATGGCCAGCTGAGACGGTGTCCTAATTGCGACAAGATGCAATCGGGGAGATGCAAGGAGTCCTGTAGGTGCCACACTTGCAAATGGAGTGTCGTTAGCCTCTGAAGCAGCAGCAAGCAGCGTGAGAAGGGTAAGGTGCCAGCTCCTATTCCCGACCCAGCACCTGTACAATTGGTAAATAAAGGGAAGGTGAAGCTCTATGTGGTTGAAGTTGAGGACACTAAGGAGGATGAACGCACTGTTCGAGGTACAATTTTGATCCAAGGAGTCATTGTGGATGTTTTATTTGATTTAGGGTATACACACTCATTCATTTCATATCGATTAGTTAAGAGTCTATGGCTCCAGGCATCCCCATTATCCATGTTCAATAGACTCACTGCTGCAATGGAAGATTGTTAAGTTACCAAGTTAAGAGTGAGTATTCTAGCCTTAGATATACAGGGAAAACCCTATGTGTGAAACTTTATCACGCATGGATTAAAAGGGTATGATGTAATATTGTGAATGGATTGGTTGTCTACACACGAAGGGAATCAAGTGGTTAGAAAACTCTATACTTGTGAGATGTGAGTCATTTTCGAAGGGTCATTGCTTGATCCATCTTCTTATGTCGTATCGACTGGTGAGGCATTCAAGTTGTTAGGTGATGGTTGTAAAGCCTTTACGGCTAACTTAGTTAAGTCTGAGTCCAAACCCAAAGACATGTCCATGATTCCTGTGGTAGCAAAGTTTCCCGATGTGTTCTCAGATGAACTCCCAAGGCTACCTCCTAAGCGGGCAGTGGAGTTTACCATTGACCTAGCACCTGGAATATCACCAATTTCTAAAGCACCCTTCCACATTGCTCCAGCAAAACTCAAAGAGTTAAAGAGTTAACTAGAGGAATTGTTGTTGGTAGGTTTCATCCGGCCAAGTATTTCACCCTATGGAGCCCCTGTCTTCTTCGGAAGAAGAAGGATGGATCGCTTCAGTTGTGTATTCACTATTGCTAACTCAATCAAGTGACAGTAAAAAATTGGTACCCCTACCAAGGATTGATGACATGTTTGATCAGCTAAAAGTAGTCGGAGTATTTTCTAAGATAGACTTGTGGTCCAGTTATCACCAGCTGTGAGTAAAAGAGTCAGACATTAGGAAAATGGCTTTTGATTTCGGTATGGATATTATGAGCCCCAGGATATGCCTTTTGGTCTAACAAATGCACCACTAGCCTTTATGTCACTCATGAACATAGTATTCCACCCATACTTGAATATGTTTATTATTGTGTTTGTGGGTGACATTCTGGTCTATTCAAATAATGAGGAGGGTCATGTGAAACACCTGTCTATAGCTCTTCAAGTTCTAAGGGAGAATCAGCTGTTTGCCAAGTTCTCAAAGTGCGACTTCTGGTTGAAGTAGGTGAATTTCCATGATCATGTTATTGCAAAGGCAGGAGTTGCGGTGGATCCATCCAAAGTGAATGTGGTCACTAATATGCGACAACCTAAGTCAGTCACCAGCATCATAAGTTTTTTTGGTTTAGTGTGCTACTACAGGAGATTCATCAAAGACTTTTCCTTGTTACCATCACCAATGACCAAGCTCACAAGGAAGGAAGTCAAGTTGAAATGGAGTAGTAAGTGTGATGCGAGTTTCTAACCTCTGAAAAAGAGTCTAACCACTGCACCAATCTTGTTAGATTCATCAACTTACTCCCACATCAAATACCTAGTATGGTAAGATTATGTTTATAAGTAGGAATATATTATAAATTTTTAACTTAGTTAACCACTTTTGAATAGATGACATAACCCATTATGTTGCACTTCGAAAGAGTGAGTCGTTACAAATGGTATCAAATCTTCCTGGTTTCGTATTATATGGTGGATTGAACTAGGGACATTGGCTAGGCTACAATCGTGGGCCAAAGAAGGTAGTGGGCTGGAGCTAGTAACGGGCCAAGTGTAGGAATTTTAGGGACAAAATTTCTTATATTGGGTGCATTGTGGGATCCCTCAACTTAGCCACACATCTAATACCTACTGGGGTAAGATCCTGTTTATAAGTGAGAATGGACAATAGATCTTTAACTTAGTTAACCATTTTGAAGAAATGACTTAGCCCATTAGTTTGCAGTTTGGGCCGGGTTGTTACAATTATTAACCTTGCCAAATGGGAATGAAGGATTTGTAGCCTTCAAGGATGCGTCTCTGTTAGGTTTAGGGTGTGTCCTTATGCGAGGAGCCAAAGTGATGGCCTATACCTATCGTCAATTGAAGATTCATGAGCAAAATTATGCAACCCGTGACATGGACCTAGTAGAAGTTGTTTTTTCCCTGAAGGTTTGGAGAAAATCCTAGTATGGAGCCACTTTGAAGTCTTCATTGACCACGAGAGTTTAAAGTATATCTTCACCCAAAAAGATCATAACCTTCGGCAGAGGTAATGGGTGGAATATTTAAAAGACTACCACTTCCAACTATCATACCACCTGAAGAAGGTGAACGTTTTAGCAGTTCCATTGAGTTGGAAGGGCAAGGTGGACAAGGGTCAACAACTAATTAGACTTTGGGCTATGTTGGGGGAAGTGCTGGCCATCAACCTTATAGAGCAACTAATAGGGTTACAACAAATCTTGCCATTTCCAATGACTTGGTTGATCGTGTTAAGTTTCACAAATGGATGATGAGGAGCTGAATGAAATGATGGAAAAGGCTTCTGACATTATAGCTGATTTTAATAATTTGATTAAATTTAGAGGGAGGTTGTGTGTACCCAAGGATTATGCACTGAGGCGGAATATCCTAGAGGAGGCTCATCGCTCAAAGTTCTCGCACTTACGGACCTAATAGAAGCTCTAATTGTATCCACATGTCTAGGCGGTGAGTTCTTACTCCGTACATATACATCAAATCTAAAAGCTAATGCCCATTATTTGAATGATGCATTCACTCATCCTAAATAATACCCTCACATCAAAGCACTCACATCAATCAACATCATGATTCCCTAATTTACATTGCAGTTAATTAACAATTCATACTTAACTTACTTAATCAGTTCATTGGTATTTATTTCATATCATTCAAATCATGAAAATTCATTTTTATTTACAATAAAAATATTTTACCATGTTAATCACTCCAATCAAAGCATGTTGTGCTAACAATTATCACTTTTTAAATAATTAGGTCAGAGTTAATTATGCCTCTCATCGTCGATGATCAGCGTCAACTAGGGTTTGCTTCCCAGTTTGAGACTTGAATTCAGCACTTGGGGGCATCCGAAGTTTGATCGGGCTTGGCTAGATGAATTCATTGAAATTCAATGATTTCCAGCAAATTCCAATGAATCCAATTTTCTGACAAATTTTCAACAGGTTTCCAGTGATTTTTCAGTGACTTTTCCGTGAAGGTGGTCGAGGGCTATCGGTCGGCACCGGCTCACTGAGCTCAACACGACCAGGGTGGTCGTGAGGGCGGCGGTGACGATGGTCGCTGGTGAGTTGTGGGTTGGCCAGTCTCAGTCGGCTTGCCTTATTTGATCTTGGCCAGTCTCGATGGTGGTGCACAAGGAGGGGGAAGTGTGGATCGAAGGGGGAAACGACGACGGCACAATGGTGGCGGAGTGGTGCTATTGGCAGCACAACTGTGTAGGTAGCGTGACACGAATGCGTAACTTCCATTTGTCGTAGAGGCCCGGCGGTGGCCGACAAGATGGTGGGGTTTGGGTGGCAATCTCGTAATTAAAAGTTGACTCATCTCCGACTAAAATAAAAAATAATAACTAACTCATAATAAATTCTAAAAAAATCCAAAACAATATGAAAAAATACCATAAGATATAATACACTCCATAACATCAAAATGACATATTCTATAATTAATAACCCACCCAAACTATTATATAATGCATCCTAATGTGCTATTCGACCTAAAAATAGTTTTATGATAAATATATAAAAAACAATAATTGTATATTATTATATACTCTAATAAGTCATTTCTAATCATTTTTCTAATTTTATCACTATATACTCGGGTATACTTAACCCTTTATCGCTCATAACACATGGCCGACCTCAGCTTAGCATGTTTGTCATAAAATTAACTTGACTTGAATTGTGGACTGAACCGTCTGGTTCATTAATGAAAAATTCTGAGTTAAGTCACATGTTTTACAAAAGAAGGTGGTGAGAATGAGTGTTGGGCGAGTGATTAGGAGACGAAAGCGAAGAATTTTGGGCGAGTATGAGAAGAAAGATATGGATTTCTAGGGGCTAAAATTATCATTATTTGAAGAGAAGGCCGGAATGTGACGAGAGTGAAAAAAACATCCTCCTATGTAATATATAAAAGATGGATAAATAAATAGATAGATAATGAGATAGCATCATAAACCCTCTCATTACTGTTTAGGATAAGTAAATTTAAGTAATTATTAATGAGAAGTATATAGGAGTTTTGAATTGAGAAGGATAAAAAAGTAATATTTTTCTCTCACTTGTTTTGTTTGCAAGAAAATAGGAAAAAGAAAATACTACGATAGAAAATTAATCCCTTCACGACTATTTTTGCATGAAAAATGTGGAGAAAAAGATACAATAAGAACAATGCTATACTGCTTATTTTTTCTTACTAACCACGTATATGTCAGAAAATGATCCGAAAATTATTTTTTTCTTTTTTCTGACATCTACTTTCTTTCTTTCTTTTTTTTATAACCCGAAGAGACTTGTGTGGATGTAGATCCCTACGTATATGTACAGTAGTGTTGCCTATATTATTATAAAATCATAGATAGGAAGAGTGACGACCCACATTAATTATTGTAGCGTATTAAATTCTAGGTTATTCTAAAATATGTAATTTACAAGTTGACGCAACCAATTGTTCTGTCTGTCCGTCAAATTAATCCATAAAAAATCTGCTATTTATTTGATGCTTAAGTTTTGTATCTTTGATATTAAGGTTCAAAATTTGTCATTCTCTAGGTTTTAAGATGGCCTTTCAATGATATCATTATTTTTGTTTATGTTTAAAAATATGTCTTATGATCTGTAATTTGTAGGTGAGCAGGCACTTGTCCTTTAGGTACATGAACCTTATAATAATTCAAACTCTAAAATAATTAAAATCTTGTAAACTCATTCGTACATCCAAGATTATGATTTTTACATGAAATAAACTTTTAACTCTTCCCTTCCCAGCTTGCTTAAGGCAGTTAACTCCTGCTAAACTCCACTTACGTATAATTTTAACAGGTCCAGTTTAAAAAAATGAAAAGAATTATATCAGCTACCGCTTATATATTCCTACATCAACAAATTTATAATATTATGAACCATTGGATTATAAAGAGAATTGAATGATAAGGACAATTTTTCTAAATAAAGAAATACATAACCAAGTGATCTAAATAGATCACTAGATTTATATGATTTTAAAACAGTTACATCAGCTGACGCTAATTTACACCAAACAACCTCTTTACTAAATCCTTATAAAAAACTCCATTATATATATATGGACAAATGCAAGTTGTATTTTTGATGTGCAACTTAATCTTTTAATCTCTACATCTTATCATCATGGTCGTTCTTTTACTAGGCTCAAAAGCTAAAATTGGGCTGAAAATTACCTAGTCCAACCCGTTCAGAGTGATTAATTAACATTTGAGGATTCATAGTCTCTCTCTTAATATAGCAAATTTTACGTTATTAACTATTAGATGCAGGACTAATTTTTTAAATTTCAAAGGTTAGGTTATATATTGTGGTTGAGGTTTATCAATCAAAGGATATTTATTTCATCAACTAGTAAGTAGAAAACCGATGAAAACACATCCACGAAACACTTAATATAAACGTAGCGTGGCCGATTTATGACTTTTGAGGAAATCAAACGAGGCCAGCTAGCGCAAAATTATGTCATTTTATTATTAATCAAGTCGGGCAGCTCGCTGCATCATTAGCTAACCTCACAAGGATAATTAACGATATTTCACAAATTTTGATTACATATGAATAGATGGATAATATATAATAAGATTTTGTATGTGTATAAATATATGTCAAAAATTGAAAAGTATAAAATTTCTTCTATTTTTTTTTGCATAAAATGAAATACATAATTAATATTGCTCACTTCATTTGAAGCTGGCAGCTTAGGATCAACAACCAGTTGTTTAACGGTCTACTTCAAAAATATTTCAGAAACATGATGTCAACAGGCTTGGTAAACTTATAATTTGAAGTGCAAACTTCAAAGCACTCGACCAAACTCTTAATGTTGCAAGCTTTTCACAAATGATAATTTAATACATAATTTGCATCTTTGTTAGTTTTATGTATCATTTTCATATCTTGGTAGAGCTGGCATCCAATTAATTTAATTCCCATTCACAATACATGCATATTCAGATTTCAATATTACAGATCACATGATGAACAATTGTGGGTTAATTAATTTGTCTCTTGAAGGTCAACCCAACAAGATTGGTGACATGTCTGGCTGTCAAGTTTCATCATCGCCTAAGCATGAAATATTCACACTGACCATCAATAACCTAAAACTATTTTTATTGTTATAAGAAACCGTAAATATTATGAGATTGTTTAGTATGAGCTAGTGTGGATATATTTATTGGGTTTGTAATTAATTCAACCTACAATTATTCAAATTTTATATGACCTCTAATTTATTTAATTAAAAATATAATATAAATAACTTCAAGTGAGCTTACATTATAACTCAACTCCCCGCTATAGCAATTCGTAGATGAGTCTGAATTCGAGTTCTTAAGCTTCAGATATATGAAATCGGCTAAGAGTTGGTCTAACTATTCATTAAGATTAGATAGTGGTTATTTTTTTAACCTGAGCAAGGTAATTCTCGTTATCTAACTGTCCTTGTAATTTAATGGTTGAAAGTTATTTCTGATGACATAAGACTATCCACATTAATTGATAATATTTTTTTCCCAAAATTTAATTGTTGCTTGCTCAAAATTTTTTTTATATTGATAGCTTTGCAATTAATTAGGTTGTTTGCTTGGAAAAAAATTAATTAGTTTGTTTTGTTAGTTTAATGGCACAATGAGCTGTTTGGCCCAGTGGGCCGACAAAATCAGGATTGTTTGTATTTGTTTCATTTGTGTTGTTGGAAAATGGATCGATCTACCCAAATATTCTCCTATCTAGAAAATATTTCCACACTAAGCATGTAGATGCGCATGGTTCTAGAACTATTGGAGTTATTTTTTTATTTTTGGAAAATAGAGATTATATATTCGAACTTGCACACCTGATATAGGTAGCAAAAATTGAACCAAGAATGCCGATAAAAACCAAATCTAATATATCCTAGAAAGCACTCTCTTCAATACGAAATAAATAATGGATATTTTTCTTCTATGAGTGCAAGAACAGGAGAGTTTATAATTTGAGTCAGCACCACAAGCTGATTGATTATGAAATCCTCTTGTAAACAAAATTTTCCCACAAAATAACTCAAAGGGCCTATTTAGTTGGCATAAAAATACTATAAATGAAAAAAAATCATATGAAATGGAAATATAATGAAATGAAATAATATGAAAATTCTAAACATATCTCTTAGATGGTTGGAGGCCAGGGATTTACTATATCAAGTGTTACAACAAACTCGATGTAACACTTATATAATTTACTTAAATCTTCTTAACTAAGGGTGTTTAAAATTGTAAATGTAATTAATAAGTTATCTCCTTTAATTAAGGAGATTTAAACCAATCATGGAAGTGCTAGGACTTGCTACAAAAAATCCTTAGCCATGTTTGGATGGTAGGAAAAAAATATGAAAAAGAAATATTTCTTCCCATGTACATGTGCATGTATATGATCCTCCCAAAATTTCTTGTAATTTTTTTTGTTTTTCATATGAAAATGTTGCTTTGTAAAATTTTTATATGAATTTATGTTGACTAAAATTACAAAAATTTTAAACTAAATTTCAAAATATCCATACACAAGAAAACTTGTGGCCTCCAAGTTTTATATTTCTTTGTAAAATTTTTACATAAAATTATTTTGACTGAAATTAAAATTTCCATTGACTAAATTTTAAGAAATATAAACATAAGAAAATTTGTGGCTTCCAAGTGTTACATTTTTTTCATGCAATTTCAGGACAAACCAAACCGATCGAGAAAAAAATGAATGAAGGATATTTGGAGAAAGAGAGAGAGAGAGAGAGAGAGAGAGAAAAAGAGTTTGTAGAGGATAGATATTAACTATCATAAAAAAATCGACTAAAGTTTTGATTAGCATGAATTAAAGAAGAAATGTAAATGGCTAACTTTAATATTAAAATTAGTATATAATACTCTTAAGTAAAATGAGTACTTTATAATATATTTTGTTATCAAATTAATTATGATCACTTTAAAGTGGCCCACTCATAATGTGCTCTCTCATGGCTTCTTCCATTTTCTTATCTATTGAGATAAGTAAAAAAAGAAAAAAGAAAAATTTTCTTTGTGGGAGAACACATGGATGACCTATATAATATATAATTATAATTATTTTGTGTTCTCACTTAGATATAATCATATTTAATGTGTTTACAAAGTAATTAACTCAATATTAATTTTCTATAAGATATATTGAATATACTATTTATCATAAGGTTGACTATTTTAAAATTGTTGTATCATTTATACTAATTTCATATCAACCAAAAAGATTCTTAAATTTATTTTTAGAAAAAGGAGAAATTTATCTGTACGAATGCTATATATGCATAGTTAATTTGTATAAAAAATAAGTAATTTAATATTGTTTTTTATGTAACATATATTGAATACAACTATTTTTGTAAAATTGATTACTTAAAATTTTTGGTAAGATTCACCCAAACATAAACTTAAAATAACCTTTAAAAAAAGACAAAAATTGTCTGTAAGAATGCTATGCAGATGTAAGAAAAAAACATAAAAAACACCACACCAAAATAGAACAATACTTCCGTGGTTTATAATGTTTAACAAAAAGATAAGATTTACTAATGCCAACCTGCAAAGTCCTTCGTACAAATACTCGTCGACAATTCTCCTTGACAGCAATGATTCTCTCGTCTCCACGTGAAATTTCTGAATTCCAGATCATGTTGAGAGTCTTGAGACACTCAACTAATCCTTTGTTAGAAAGCAAGATTGCTACGTCCAGAAAGAGACGAAGCAAGATTGCTACATTCTTTCCTTGAACTATGTTTGAAGAGTGCTAGGCTAAAAGAAAAAGAAGAGTGCTAGGCTGACCAATAAACAATTAACTATTTTTGCTCTGCACAACCATAATTTAAATCAGCATAAGTATGTACACTTTGTTATCAAATTTTGCCCTCCTAATGGGAAGAATATCATATTAGTGATATAAGGTACACAGAGATTACCTTTTTCTTTGAATTTCGCTCGTCTCGCGTATTAACTTTGGTTTCGGCTTAAGGTTTTACCACTTGTACTTCTATCCACCTTGGGTCAACTTTGAGTTCGAGTCAATTTAGCTTTCAGACGGTAAATATAGGGCCCAAATGACCACATAAGCATTTTATATAAGTAAAGTATACCTATAAAGAGATGATTGCATTAGGCATTTTACAATAGAGCATGAATACATTATTAGAGTTACACGATATACACAAGTTTTAGAGAGAGAGTTTTCAGGTTTTAAGACTATATCTAGGTCATTGCTGCATTTAGTATTTGTTTTTTATTTTTAAAAATACATCTTTTGTATACATTTTAGGGATTTCAAACTACTAGATATCTACACAAGTTTTAGAGAGAGAGAGAGAGAGAGAGTTTTTAGGTTTTAAGACTTTATTTAGGTCATTGTTGCATTTAGTATTTGTTTTGGTTTTTCAAGATACATCTTTTGTTTACATTTTAGGGATTTCGAACTACTAGATATCTCCAGTGGGCCCTGCCTTGATCCAAATTTCAGATGTTCACTCGATTCACATATGTAGAGTTTCTGTTTGACTACTTGTTAGTATTGACTTTTGATGACAACAATCCAAACTGTCTGTCT
>JAVDBV010052169.1:0-14131 GCA_032619315.1 Piper longum
ATATATATATATATATATATATATATATATATATATATATATATGAGGGTAAGTTTCCTGTGCCTGTGCTTGAATTTTATTCCGGCTGTTGGATTCTATCCAACGCCAAGAAATTTAATTTTTTATCTCCTCTGGCCTTGCCTACCGCCGCCCTAGCCTCTTTGCCGCCATCCGTTCCATCTCCACCACTGACTCCGTTGCCTCCAACGCCACCTACCAACCTTCTTTGCCGGCGATGCTGAACCTGATCTGTCAGCCCCCCTCTCCGCCTCCGATCTTTGCCACGGTAATCGAATCCGACTTGTTTGATTGTCTATCTGCTCGAACAATGGATTTGAACTGGGAAGCGGAGGCAATTTGATATAATTTGTGTGAGATGGCCAACTTTTAGGGAGAAGAATGGATTGTTCTCGTAGATTTTTTTTCAAAGATAGCTTGGAAAGTGACTCTTTCAACCTGATTCAGCCGTACTATAAGTGTTCGTGTGATGTTTTTGTGGATTGAGTGAATTGAGTGTGTGATCTAGGGAACGAGGCCTCCAAAATATATACACTTTTTATTGGAAGGTTTTTATGGGTTTTTGGTGCTACATGTGTAGATTATGATGAAAATGTTAAGTTTGTAAGAGGATGATATTGTCTGAGTTTCTTCTGTTGTGCAAATTTAAGGGACTCTATGGACTGCTATATCACTGATAATAACAGCAGTGGTTGGCTCTCGGGTTTTGTCCCTGGCATGGAGTGTAGCACAGCTGGGTTGGATTGGAGGGCCACTAGCAACGTTAGCTTTTGCAGGGATCACATATCTTTCATCATCTTTTAAAGATAATGTAAAAATCGTAAAAAAAAAATTATGTTGTTTAAAAATCTTTGACTCGGTCTGGGAAGGATAGAACGTGGAGATTTTTTTTTAGTTATGACGGGAGATTTTAGGGGAGTTGGGTAGCGTTTATACCCGGTTAAATTCCTGTGTTGGGGTGTCTTCCCATACCCTAGCCGTCGTTCCTTCTTCTTCTTTTCATCATCATCGTCAACTTCTTCATCCTCCTCCCCACTCTGGTATTTTTCTTCCCCTTCCTGGTTTTTTATTTTCTCTCCTTTTTGCATCTTTTTCTTCATGCACATCTTGGCATCTTGTCGACGATCCATTTATAATATAATACTTGTTGGTTGTGGGGGTAGTAGGCAGAATCATGATTTGAGGAAGAATTTGTGATGTTGTCAATACCATGGTTGCATGAATCAGAATCCGAATTGGAATCGGTTTTAAAAGGAATCAGAATCGGTCTGAATCGGCCAAGAATCGGTTTTTTTGAATCGCCCAGGAATCGGTCTAAAAGGGAATCGGAATCGGAATCGGTTAATATCAATTAGCATCTAATTAAATATCACTTAACATCCAATTAAACATCAATTAGCATACAATTAACCATTAATAAGCTGAAATCAAAATATTTTGTACCTTCCACGGCTGGAAAAAAAAATTGCACATCAATTTGCATACAATTAGCAATTTGCACACCAATTTCCATACAATTAGCAGCTAATTAAGCATCATTTAACATCCAATTAAACATCAATTAGCATACAACAAGAATAAAAAAAAATTGCACATTGCACTGCTGAAAAAAAAAATTGCATCCAATTACCATCCAATTAGCATCCAATTATACATTAATCAACTAAAAAAAACATCAATTTGCTCATCAATTAAAAAAAATTTCCAGCTTTAAATTTCAATTTACAAACTCGGTGCAAACCGTCGGCGGTGGCGAGATTCGAGTCTGCTCGCCAGCCACCAGTCGGAGACGAGTCGACGAAGCCCGGTCGGAGGCGGAAGCGCGACAGCGGGCGGCGAAATCGCGGCGGCGGGTGGAATCGGGCGAAATTGCGGTGGCGGGGTGGATTCGATATCTTGTCCGCGGGGCTGTCGGCTAGCCGCCAATCGGAGGAGAGGACGGCGAAGAGTCGAGGAAGCCTGGTCGGAGACGGAAGCGTGGCAGCATAGGGCGTAAACGCGGCGGCGGGCAGAATCGGGCGAAATCGATTTCGCCTCATTCTGATTTAGGTTTTAAAACACAAATTACAATTTTACCCTTTATACATTAATTTAATAAATATCATATTTAGGGTACTTTGGTCATTTAAAATAAAATTACTCTTTTATCCGTGATAAAATAATTTTATAAATATAATTCCAAGGGCATTTTAGTAATTTGACAAAAACCTATTTCGGCGATTCCGATTTAAATCGGCCGATTGCGGAATCGGGCGAAATCGATTTCACCTAATTCCGATTTAGGTTTTAAAACACAAATTACAATTTTACCTTTGATACATTAATTTAATAAATATCATACTTATAATATTTTGGTCATTTAAAACAAAATTACTCTTTTACCCTTGACAAAATAATTTTATAAATATAATTTCAAAGGTATTTGGTAATTTGATAAAAACCGATTCCGGGGCCGATTTTCAACTCGATTCGGCCCCGAAATCGGATCAGCAAGTAGTCGATCCGATTTATGTAACCCTCGTCAATACCATGATCTGTTTTAATAACAGTTGATTATGATGTTAAAAATTGTTGCATTAATCTTTATTGATAATAAATTTGATAATCATGTAAGTTAAAGTATAAATTAATCAATAGAAACCAAACTAAATTATATGACTAAGATTTATTCACGGTTGACAAGTTCCCGGTAAGATGGATAGTAGTAGGGGAAATTTCGCCGGTGATTCATTCCTTCATTCCCCGGCGGTCCCTCCCTCATTCCCAATGGGTGAAGGAATTGCTCCGATTAGTGGGCGGAGTTTCAAAGAGTGACGAAGGTTGCGGCGTTCCTCTGCAAATAGGCGCTGTAATAGGGTGGAAGGGCGTCGGCTGCTCTCCATCGACAATCTTCATCACGGGATCCACAGAAGTGCAGGCCAAGAAGAACTGGTCCTGCCGCCGGCAGAGTCCACAATTGACGACCTCCTCGTCGGGAATCATGTGGCAATCGTTCCGATTGATGGCCGATCTCACCTGTATGGATGCCGACTTGGAGTAGCAAATGGAGAAAAACAGAGCTGACGGCGATGGGTGATGAAATCCGGCCGTCCCCGGCGGCGATGGGTTCCTATCTGGTCGGGGAAGGTCGCTAGAGGGTCAAGGGTGTGGAGGCGACCACCCAATCGTGGCAGCGATGCTCGCCGGCTGCAGAATCGATGACGCGAGCGCATCGCTAGCAGTGGCAATGCCGTCGTAGCAGCTGCTGGAAGTCGGCCGGGATTGGTCAAGATGACACTGCAACTGCACGGCGGGTCCGGGTGGCGACGATCGACGGCGGCCGGAGGCGATCGGCGGCGGCGTGTATGGTGGCCGGCTAAGGTCCGGAAAAGAAGAGAAATCTAGCAGGGGGAAAAAATCACTCTCGTGGCAAATTCGTAAATAAAATTTGACTAGATACTGGTTGGAGTTAAGAATAATACTAATTCGTAATATATCTTTAAAAAAAAACCTGACGTGGAATTAGAAATGGCCATGAGTGGTAAAATTACAGTAATGATAAACTCTTGATAATTAATTGGTGTATTATAAGTTATTAATTTAACTCGCATGGTTATAAGTAATTAATGAAATAAAGATTTTATCTTTACATGTTAAATTAATACAAGGTAATAACAAGTAAGCTATCATAGAAATATTATTAAATTACATTCTAAGTTTATAAATTAAGCATAAAGTTGATTATCTTAATAAAGAGTTGGTAAGGTAGAGAAAATGGGTTATTAAACTATAATAGTGCGCTAATCAGAAGAATTGAACGTAAATAATTTAGGGAAAATAAATAAAGTTCGAATCTTTATTGAGTTGAACAATTTAAAATAATTTAAATTAGTAGTATTATTGAATAAGAATAATATAAATCATTTTAAATATTTTAATAGAACGACTTAATTAATTACCGGTTAAATATTCAAAATTTATAAAAAAATTAATAAATCATTATAGGTATACTCAAGCTTTTATTTAATAAATTAAGTATCTAGTACTCACTAAATTGCGAGTAATAATGATAGTAATTGTAAAAACCGCGATTTTTTTTTTAATATTATTCGATTCGGTTAGGGAATAATCTAACGTTAGAGAATGATTATGATTAATTATATTATATTCTCTACTTTGTTCATTCTACCATGTTAAATATTATACTTTATTCCTACCCAGTTACCCGATTAAGTAAAATATTGGTGTTCGGGTGTTTCACAAACCCTAGCCGTCATTTTTTTTATATATAAATTGGGAGGGGAGACGTTATTAGGCTCTCATCTTTTTCTCTTCTTTGGGAGCCGGGTTTTTCCTCCTTGGGTATTCTTCCTATCTCTATATTCTTAATTTCTGTATAATTTAAAGGTATAGATGAATGATAGTTGATAAAAATTGTTACAGTTTCTATTAGTCTCGTCTTTGTATTATGTTGTTTTTCTTCTTTGTTGGAGGATCGTTGCTGGTTGTAGCAATGCGGAGGATTATTGTTAATTGTTAACATAATCTTTATTAATAATAAGTTTGATAATCACATGAATTAAAGTATTAATCAATAATAAAGCAAATTAATTTTTAGACAGCTAAGATTCATGGTGAAGAAATCCGACTGTAGTGGGCAGCAATCGGATTTCAATCCGGTCGGGAAAGGTCTCTGGAGGTTCGAGGGTATCGACGCGAACACTCAATCGTGGCGGCGACGCTCGCCGGCGGCGGAATCGACGACGCGATCGCGCCGCCAGCAGTGGCGATGCCGGCGTCGCTGCTGCTGGAAGGCGGCTGGGATTGGCCGGGGCGACACTGCGACGGCACGGTGGGTCCGGGCGGCGACGATCGGCGGCGGCCGGAGGTAATCGGCGGCGGCAGCGGCAGTGTATGGTGGCCGGCTTTGGTCTGGAGAAGAGAAATCCGGCGGGGAAGAGAAGAGACTCGTTACAATGGCAAACTTGTAAATACTACTTTACTCGATGCAACTCGAATTAAAAATTATATAAACTCGTATTAAAACCTTAAATATAATTAATTTAATTAGATACAAGTAGCTAAAATAATAAATTAATAAATAATTACACAAAATTATCATAATTAAAAAAATTACTGTCAGGATAAAAGATAAATAATTAATCGGCTTATTATAAGCGATTAAATTTAATCGAAGGGTTTTAAAGGATAAATAAAATAACTCATAATATATTTAATACTCATGTGATTTTTAATTAATTTTTTTTCTTCATTTTTTTTGTATTATTGCAGCTGGTTTAGTAATTACTTAGTATTGTAAGCTGGATTATTGTGTTTAGTTTTGTTTATTAATGCAGATATATCGGCCAATTCATGAACATAACAATTGGGAGAGAAGATACGTAGTCGATAAGAAAATGTCAATCGGGAGCATCAAAAATGGGGTTCAATATGGGACGTGGTCTGAGCTGCCCCTGGATATTATCTGGCTTATTGTCAACCAGGAACAACTGAGCCTGGCGGATGTTGGACGGATGGCCACAGTTTGCAAGTCATGGGATTCCATCCTCCGAGAGAATAATTGGTTCGGCTTACATGTGAATGCAAATATTGGGAAGACACCTTTTCCTTGGTTGATGCTGGCAGATGAGTGCAGAAGTGGTGGCAAGAGGGGATTTTTCAATCCAGCCACCGGTCAAGTCAGTGAAGTCTATCTGCCGGAGGCGGAGGGGAGGCGGTGTTGCGGGTCGTCGCACGGCTGGATCGTCACAATAGGAGAAGACATGGAAATCAACCTTCTCAACCCCCTCACTCGGCAACAACTCAGCCTCCCCTCACAGCTCACGTTTGACGTGTTTAGTGATGGCTCCACCAACCAGGAGATACATGAATGGTATAGCAGAAAGGATGTGGTTCGATCATTCATTCTGAAGGCAATATTGACATGCAGCCCGAGCAGGGCGGGGGAATGTTTGACGGTGGCATCCCTCTTCCCGCCGGGACTCCGTCCCCTTGCCTACGCGAGGCCCGGCGACTCTAAGTGGACTATTATCCCACATCTCGAGAGTTACCAGGAGCCGAACGACTTCATATTCTATCAAGGCCAGGTCTTCGCAATCAATTTGGTTGGTGAACTTATGGTGTTGGACTTGTACCACGACCCAGAGCTTAAGTGGAGAGTGATCTCGCCGGAGCTCTACGACACATGCAGGGACATATTTGGGGGCATCGGTCATTGTCATTTTGATTTCTATTTGGCCCAAATAGCGGGTAAGTTTGTTGCTGTGGTGAGGGGCGCGAAAGTCCGTGAGGGATGTAGAAGGGAGACATTAAAGGTTGTGGTGTTTAAATTTCAGCTAGGTGAATGGCGCCAGATACATGAAATCGGCGATTGTTGCTTATTTTTGGGCGTCAATCAGACCATCTGTCTCTCTCCTGCCCCCCGTGGTTATCGTCCCAACTGCATCTACTTTACGGATGATTTTCACTTTTATTTTGGACTTCCAGTTACGCCCGTCTATGGGCTTGACACGCTCGTTTATTCCATGAAGAACGATGATTTCAGCCCCGTCCATGATGACTCTCCGATATCTCGCCCCCTCTTTGGCTTACCTTAAATTTTAGTGGGTAAAACATTCATACTCTTGTATCACGATTCATGAGCTTGACTTTCTATAGGCGAGGCGAGGCTTCTCCTAAATAAACCTTATCAAATTTATTTGATTTGTAGCGTGTGTAACCCTCTTCCTCTCTTGATGCAAACTATTACCTTCCAGTCGCTAGCTAGGGATTTGGTGTATCAGGTACCAAAGAAAACTCACTGTAGCACTTGATGACGGGTGTAAATTACCTAAATTAGTGGTGTTTAAGAAAATATCTTAAATAATTAAGTTAATTTCCTTCTACTTTGGTGATTTGCACCATAGTTGTAAAAATCGGCCTATTCAATTTGGAATCGGCCGATTTGAGCCGATTTGGGGGTGGCAAGGGCGAGCCGTGAGGGTGGCAACGGGGGCGAGGCGGAAAGAGAAGCGTGAGTGGAAAGAAAAGTGTGAGCGGTGAGGGGAAAACAAGTTGGTGATAATATCGTAAATAAAAGTTGATTCGACTCTAACACAAATAAAAAATAATAATTATCTCATAATAAATTTAAAAAAATCTTAAAAAATTGGAAAAAAATATAATAAAATATAATACACATAACAACATCATAATGATATGTTATATAACTAGTAACCCACCTAAACTGTCTTATAATGCATCCTAATGCGTTATATAACTCCACCAATTTTGACATATTCAAGTAAATTTATTCTTGTCTAATTTTTGTTGAATCGTTCTGATTAAATGACTCCCTTCAAATCCGATTTAACTCCCGATTTCAATTTTTGCAACTATTATTTACACCAATGAGGTAAGTGTAGTGGGTTCCTTGTAGCACTTGCTACAACCAATCCTTAGCCTTAGTTGCCTGTATGTCCTTTTATTTATTTTTAACCAATGGGCATGGGTACTTGAAGAAAAATGCTTTGTATACTGACTTACTGACTTCATATATAGAAATAAATTAATATTATAATTATTAAATATATAAATAACCAAGTTAACAATTTTCATATAAATTTATTATTCAAAGTTAATTAAACTATAAACCTAAAATATTATGAAAGCACCTAAAGTAAAAAAAATTAATCGATATAAATCAATTGATTCTTGTAAGAAAAAAATAAATGGGAAGAAATATTAAAATTTAGAATAATTCATGTAAAAAAACAAGTATTCATAATGGGAAAATCATTAACCAAAAAGTTCTCGATGCAAAGAATTAAATATCATACTTGTTTTAGTACTATCGCTAAAAGGTGCATTACTCTTTAGAAAAAATTCATAAAAAATAAAAAAAAATATAATAAACACACAAAATAAAAAATTAAATTAAATTTGAACAAAATATCCTCATTGTTATATATGTTTAAATAAAACTTATTAAATTGATTTGATTTGTAGCTGATACTTAAAACCTTATTAAATCAACAATATATATACAAGGAAAAATGTTTCTCAGTGAGAGCCAGGAAGGCATTCCTACCCCATACTTTAATCTGGGCTATCCGATTATAAGGACAGCCTAGATCGATTCTTTTTATTAAAAAAGAAATACTAAATTCCCTACGGCGTCGGCGGCCACGAGCAGCCGTGCTAGCTACGTTCGGCCTTGGGCGGTATTATCTAGCTGCCCACCTGGAAAACCCAGCTTCAGGTTAGGGTTTTACCCACTTGTATTTTTGCCTGGTTTATGCCAGTTTCGAGTCGGTTCGAGCGAGCTAGAGCCAAACTAGTTTCCAGATCATGAGTATGGGGCCCAGATGGTCGTATGAGTATGTTATTGTGGCTCAGTATGTCTGACATGCAGATGATAACTTGAAATAGGCTATAGTAGAGTATGAGTTATCACTCTATACACGAGGTATACAGATGATTTTTATGGGTATGCCAGGGTTGTAGGCCTAGATTTAGGCTATTGCATCGATTAGTATCCGTTTGGGATTTTGAGGATATCTCATTGCATGCATCGTAGAGATTTCGGATCATAGGATTGTACCCCTATGGGGCCAGCTTGATTGAGTCGTAGGTTTTACCAGATTGAGTTGAGGGTTCGAGGCCTAATTAGCTTTCTTGCCTCGACTCCCGCCTATAGAGTCACTTTTAGGACTCAAGTTAATTTTGACTTTGCATGGTCTCAATCAGAACTTTCTGTCTATATGTATATTGCATATACCTACAGGTGGGGCCCACTAGGCCACGAGTTGTTGGACGTCCAAATCGTACCACATGGCAAGATCTGAGTCATCTATTGAGTTGTACCCCTCACCACCACCAGCACTGTTGTAGTAGCCGCTGGTGACGATGTTGTTGTTGTCAAGTTTCGCCTCTGCCGCTGCCGTCGACCTTTAAGGCCATTTTTTTGACACCGACAAGCCACCTCCATCTAGTACAACTATTCCGATAGATTACCATCATCGAGATCTTCGTTTTGAGACCACCCATAACCCCCGTTTTAGCCGCGATCGTCACACGGCAATTTTGCCCCGTTTCTTGCCATTTTTTCGGCCAGTCGACGGCTAGACTCCAGCGATAACCACCACCACCATCTTCCTCGTCGTCAGGGCTGTGTATAGCGACTGGCGACAACCCAATCGTGTCATTGTCAACATTTTTCAACGATTGGCGCCACCCTGCCTCGTCAGACATGTATACCCATGTCGTGTCCTCTAGTTTGAGTCCTATTCATCTGTTCGTGTCCGTGGTCATGCCAAGCCCTTGTCCACGTCCAGGTACTTGGCCCAACACTGTTGTTTGACTAAGCTGAGTCGACTCGATCGACTCATCCAAATTGATTCGATTCGCCATTTTAAGTTGTTTTCGATAATTTGAGAACCCCTACATTAGCTCACATTATTTAGTATATTTTGATGTTATGATTGATTTTATTTAGTTATTTACTTATTTATTCATTATTATTTATTCTTTTTATTTTGTTGTTTGTCGTATATGATGAGTGTTTATATGATGATTTATTATTATTATTGATATATTTACTTATTAATACTAATCTTATTCATGTTTATTAAATTATATATATATATATATATACTTATTTATTTTTTCGTTCATATATGTTATTATTTATTTGTATGTAATTATGTATTTTGAAATGGATAACTGTGATGACTATGATATTATTATTATATTATTATTATTATTGAGGATTAATTAAAATTAACTATTTATTTATTTATTTGTTAAATTATTATGTATTTATTTATTTATTCATTTTTTATTTACTAACTGGAGTATATAACTCATTTTTTGTCGTGTATTTATATAGTATATGTTATTATTATTTTATGACTAAAGTATTAATTATTTTTGTATATTTATCATTTATCTATTTATTCATGATTATTGTTAGTGCACGGGATCATCCGCCCCCGTGGACTGCATCTTTTTTTGATCTGATACGGGATTGAAGGTTCGGTGGGACCGAAGCACCATTACCGTGCAAAGAGACAGTGCGATGAAAATAGAAAATGTCACAAGCACATGAAATTTTTACGTGGTTCCTTAGGGTTCAACTTGAATCCTTAAGTCAATCCACAATGAGATTGGTACTCACAATCAACTAATTTTCAACTCTTTCACAAATTATAAAACATAGTGGAATTTTGCCACTTTAATCAACTCCATACATAATTTATCCCTTGCAATGCTTTGATGAAGAATTTAATTTAGCCTCCTTGATAGGGAAAATCTATCATAGAGTTTCCAGCCAATCAGAGTATGAGAATAAATCCTGAGCTGAAGTTTAAGTTGATCCATATTAAATTTGGCTCGGTCTTTGAATGAATTTGTTTGATGGGCGAGTACGGGCTAAGTTATGACCAGCACTTATGGACACGGTCAGTTGCACCAACAATCCTAAAAGTGAACAGCTTGTCCAATTTTATATTTTACCCAACGGGTAAGACAAGAATCATAAGTGGGCAAGCGGGTGAGCCTAAACCCACTTCTACTCACAATCACTTCTTCTTCCTCTTTGCTTCCATCACCGGCAAGCTTTCTTCGGCTCTACCACAATTCCTTTTCCACAATGGCGTAACAATAAATAGAAGCAGCACCTATCCACAACAACAAGGCAAGGCTCCACAACGCTGACAGCGGCTACTTAACTCTTTGAAAGACAGCAATTTCTTCACTTCGCGATTTTTCCCGGCGGCTACATCGACGAACTTTGGCAAAACTCACTTTAGGTTTCTTCTAGACATCTCCTTTGTATTCACGTTTCACCTCACGGCGGCGCTAAGAACGACCGGCGTTGATTAGAAAAAATCAGCAAAATCAGACCGTCGCTGCTCTGTTCTGTACCTTTTCCGGCCAGCAGCTTTCTCAAAAGGCTCTCCAAGAGGTCGGCGACAAGCAGGGATGATGGTCCATCTTTCCTTGGTGAGAGTTAATAGTGCATAGAATGTGCAGTGGTGAAAGTTGTGTCCTTTGGCAACACAGCAGCAAAGCAGCAGCTCAGTCTCTCCTTCGTGGTGATGGAACCAAGGCAACGACTCCGGCTCTCCACTTCGAGGCCAGCAACGAGAAAGGGATGAGGCAAAGTAGGACTCCAAAGCTTCTGTGCGATCCTTGGCGGCTACTCTACAGCAGCAAGATGTGGCAGCAGCGTTGGTGGACAGTAATAGAACACCTCCTTGGCCTGGTGGGGCTCCACAACAGGCTCTTGTAGGCGCTAGCTTCTTTCTTTCCAAGCAGAGGCGGCGTTAAACAGGGTAGCAATTCTGATGCTTCAAGGCAGCAAAGGCATACTTTAGCAGTCTACAACACGTCTCCACGGCCGGTAACAGCACTTCAGGGCAGCACGACGATCGATGAGGGTCTCTTAATGCCATCTGTTACAGCGATGCAGCAGGGGTGTCAACCTGGGCACTTCTTCTCGGTTGAGCAGAGGGCAATTCTTGGCACAACAGCATCACCTAAAGGCGGCAACAATTCCCCTTTCCAAGGCAAGGTTTCCGGTGGTGGCAGGATGGTGACGAACTTCCAACAAAAGGCCTTTCACAATGAAAGAATAGAGTAGTGAGGCAAATCCGTGATGGTGTGTAGCAATGATAGCAGCAACATTCCAAAGCAATAAAGCATGGGTGTCCCTCCAATGTAATATTGCTTTATTCATTGGATCACTATCTTTCCGCCAAAGCTGCACATAAGGCGAAATTTTGTTTTTCCATATTGCATAAATCCTTCGACCTAATTTCTTCTTGAGTTGAAGTTATTTGGACAAAAGTTGATCTTTCATCTTTTCTTTATTGAACTTCTTTCCTTTGCAAAGTCTTACTTTTTTATCAGCTTGAACTTCAAACTTATGCATCAATGGAGATGTAGGGAATCCTTTCTTCACTTCTTCGGTGGAAACAGGTGGCATTTTTGTGTCTTTGACTTTAACTATTTGGGCATCCATTTCCTCTCCTTGCTTTTATTTTCCTTTATGAGACTTCATCAATAAAGGTAAGTGGCTCCCTATCATCACATTAGCAGCTATAGCTTTGTACTTTATATCACCTTTGTCAAGCAATTCTTGGATCTTCTCCATCACGTCTCGACATCTCACTATCAAATGACCTAACCACTAGCGAAATCGACAAAAATTTTTCTTCTTCTCATCTTTGGGCTTCACTAGATTTTTCGGAATCCTTGGTATGATCTTTCCTTTGCTATTTAACATGTCGAACCACCTTTCAGTATCTCCAATATTGAAGGTGTAATCTTTAATATTTCTCCATTCACGTCGTTGTTAAGACTCTCGGAGTGCATATTTTGGATTTTCACTTTCATTCTTAGTATTCACTTGCCACTCATGATCCATGTGATTAAGCTTGGCGACTACATTACTTGAGGCTCCTTCATTCTTTGTTGAAGTAGAAATTATGTTGAGCTCTTTATTTATCAGCACTCTTTCAAAGAGTTCTTCAAATGTGTTGCATTGTGCACCACTTAGGAACCATGCTTCTGATCCAACATTCATTACACATATCTTCACAAGCTCCTTGATGTGAGGTGTCGCTTTCATCTGGGATGTTAGGCTTCTGAACCTCTTCACATATGTTGCAAATTCTTCACCTGGCTTTCTTTGACATTGCCTTAAATGCTCAATCTTTATCAGGATATCCATTGACTCAAAGTGAGTTGTGAACTGCTCGATGAGTTCTTCCCATGAACTGATTGATCTGG
Organism: Piper longum; assembly: GCA_032619315.1. Taxonomy (NCBI): domain Eukaryota; kingdom Viridiplantae; phylum Streptophyta; class Magnoliopsida; order Piperales; family Piperaceae; genus Piper; species Piper longum. Next base: position 12,793 of record JAVDBV010052169.1, read on the forward strand.
GTGCGCGGTTGTTGAACCATCTTAGTGTAGTACCACTAAGAAAAGCTGGGAATTATTGTAACTTTAGCTTTTCATTTTTCAAGATTGTGATGTGATCTTCAGGGTTGTCATCTCCATCAAATTTCGTGAAGGTTGGACATTTGTACTTCTTAGGAAAAAATTTTGTGTAGACTTCATCAGCTAATGGTTGTAGACGCTTTGTCACTTTAGTTGATTCTTTATCTTTCTTTCCAATCAAAGCAGTGATAAGCGTGGCTTGTGCATCCATTTTGGCTTTCAACTCTTCAAAGTGGGCATCTTGGACCGATACAACTAGTGCAACCGGTGCTACGGAATCTGGTGGTACTCCACTCACACCTAAATCTTGCTTTGTTGGATTCATGTTGGACACCACGGAGGAGCCGGGAACGACCGACATTACAGAAAACCACCACAAAGTCAACCTTTAGCCAATGTTTTCTACTCTGTCTCCTCCCTCGTCCGATGGGTCACTTCCCAAATTTCTTCTGGCGACTGTAACTTCTGATTCCAGAAAAACTTGATTCGGGTTTGTAGATCACTTCTCCAGCTTCATGTTGATAACTTCTTAAGGGTCAGGAACGACCGGCGTTTGGCGGAAATCGGCCACAAAATCCATCTTTCGCTGCTGCTTTCCCCTGTTTTCTCCCTTATCCGATCAGCCACTTCCTGATAAAATTCCGGCGACAACGACGTCGAACTCCAACGGAACTCTGCCCAGATCTAAAGCTTGCTTTTCTGAATTCGCTTGTAAGACCAAGGCAGAACCGGGAACGACCAGCATTGGTCTGAAAAAATTCACGAAATCCACCACTCACTACCTCTTCCTGCTCTGTTTTCTCACTTTTCCGGTCAACGACTTTCTAATTTTTCCCCGGCGAGCTGATTATACCCATATACAAGTCACCAACATCATCCATAACTGATGTGGGATAAACCCAATAATTCTCCTTCATATATCGGGCGACCCCAAAACTATCATCGTCTAACAATCTCTTCTTTATCAAACGGAACTCACATATCATTACTTGGTAAATTCCCCTTAAATTATCAAGTGGAACCCATAAAGGAAACATCCACAGTCGACGTAAGCGAACAATAAATCTAACTTAGCTCTGATACCACTGTTGAGCTCTATTAGCCCCCATAAACTTGTAATAAGTTTTATGGCTTTCCCATTAATTTGCCTGTATACAAGTCACCAATATCATCTATAACCAATATAGGATAAACTCGACACTAATCACCAATAAATTTTCACTGGCAGCCTCCATCTCGCCATCCTCTTGATCTTCGTGGCTCCACCCCCCACCCCCCCCGG